>BHDV01011589.1:126733-142382 GCA_005406045.1 Adoxophyes honmai
GGGGGGGGGGGGGGACCGAGCGCCTCCTGGCTTAACTGTGTTGGTCTTCTGTTCTGATATAATTTGACCTTGTGTGGTTGGAATAGCACCTTGATTTTATGCCCGGCAACCGAAATCCACAGATAGAAAGTTGGAAATTGTATTTATGCAACCGATCATCGAAACTTCGGTAGCGTGACACTTTCACAGTTGATTACGCTAGGGAGAGCTCTAATACTAGACTAGACGATAGGTGGCGCTAGGGTCGCTTCATATGTATGTATGCCGGTTTTCATTGATAAAATTGTCATCAGAAACAAGCAGACGCCAGTCGCAGGCCGACAGCCTCGGAAGTCTGAGCTGGTGTACTTGGAGCCTTCGCCCTCGTACTGCGAGCCTGACCCTGCCACGGGTTCCTTGGGGACCCACGAGCGGATCTGCAACAGAACCTCAAGAGGTAAGGATTTTGGTATAGAGGTAAGACTGCTATCATCATTAGAAGTACTCGAAGATCAGTAGGAGGAGATGCCTTAATTAAGGGATGAGATTATGGAAAGGACTCTAATTGAGAGTTCTCTACCACAGAGAGGAATTTTGAAGTTGTATTAATAAATGGTAACACGTAGGCACTTATTTACCAAGTCAATGGTATGGAACTCTTAGTGCGCAAGTCCGATTCGCACTTGGCCAGTTTTTATTTTAAATTGTTTGCAATTGCTGTATTTAGTAGGTATGTGTACCCACGACGCAGAAATAGGGATGTTATAATTATAATTTTGACGTCAAAGTCTCTAAGTAGGCATGTGTCTGTGGCATCGTATCGTAGCTCACAAACGGGTGAACCGACTTCGATTCTTATTTTTTTATTCGTAAACCGGTTTCTTTGCTGTGATTCTAAGTTTTTAAAATACATTGAAGTTAAATTATCGAGGGGTTTTTCAAGTTTTAAAGTTCATTCAGTTCAGTAGGATATTAATCTCTGTAGTGTTTACTTACTTACCAACTTTTTACAGGCGAAAACGGCTGTGAGACGTTATGCTGTGGCCGCGGGTACAACACCGTTCGAGCGACACAGGCGACACAGTGTCGCTGTCGCTTCCACTGGTGCTGTCGCGTCAGCTGCGACACTTGTATCAGCCGCACTGAGACCCACGTCTGCAAATAATCAATGCTGCGACACTACACTCGGCACGAGACATGGTGCCGGTTGAGGAATAAAATAGCGCTATTGCTACATCGCCTACCAAATTGCAGAGTAGCTAATCTACGACACTGTCGTCAGTCACTCTAAGTAAGACCCTTGGACTGGCTACCAAGTCGGCTGCGACTTTTGAATCAGAAGACCAACATCTGGAAGGAGTGAGCCGAACCATTAAGTGCTGACAACTGTTGTTGTTTCTTTAGCTGCGACACTTCTATCAGTGTCATTAGTCAGCTGGTGACATTAGCGTGCGACCTTTTGATCAGAAAAAGACTCAATAACTGGTGTATTGTGGTAGAAAAAGAATATCAATTTGAGGTTATCCAAGGAACAGACATTTTACCTGATTGATGAATGAAGTGTTAGATTTTGTGTATTGCGTTTAAATATCTATTTGGAGACGTGTTCGAATTTACGATATGGAACTTCTAATGGTATTATTATGTTATAAAAACATGGTTTTATTAACGTCATCGATTTTGTAAAGAGACTTCTAAACAAGTGACACTCTCGCGGCAATATGTACCTAGCTGGCCACTATAGGCGTTTTCAAACTGACAATATTCATATTTCAAAATAAGATCACTAGATGGCGTTGAATGTTTATAGAAACTCGATCTAGTAGGTAACATAACATGTTGGTACGGAGATTGCCAGATTTCATACTTAATTAGCTACTTAGTATCTGCCGTTACTTTTTACGTGCGGGAACAAAACGTTCTTGGTCACGTATTGCAGTGAGTGATGTTTAGAAGACTCTTAGTGTTGGCATATAAGTCTGACACGATATACCTTACCTATGAGTATTTTGAAAGAGCTTTGCACACATTTTTCGCACATCTTTTGAATTATCCATACAATTTTAATACGAATTTTCAGTGTTGCCACTATTTCCACCGAATAGGTAATGCTACGTACTGAAGGTTCCCTCCTGAACATGTTTAGGCGTAAAACTATTGTTGTCTCTTTCTACCATTACCCGCTTGCCGTAGACCTTTGACGAGGTCTCGCCGGCGGAGCGTACAGTAGAGTTCATAAATATATGAGTAGACAAATGCCAAATATGTAAACTTTTGCACCTTATTGTCAATGTCATAAAGGTGTACAGATATTTCTGAACCCTCAGTTTTGCTCATATATTAATGAACTCGATTGTACCTAAACTGCGGAGTGGACCTCCCCTGCTATTTCTGTAAAGTCAAAGAATTTGTTATCTGTGCCACTTTGTACCTTTTTACAAGAAATGTCACGGTGACATACCATACTATCTAATACAACCAAGAATCTTATATACAATCTGGATATTGCACTAGTAATAAAATTTTGAAGATCTGTTTTTTGACCTGGTTTGAACTTTACTGTATCTTCTATCTCGTTTACTCTTTAGACGGGGTAGCCAAGTTCAGGTTTAATTTTCCCAAATAAAATTGCTTAATTCACAGTGCACTATATGTTACTACCAAATTTGGACGCACACAAGTTATAAAATGTGAAGTAAAAAAAATGTTAGCTTTACTTTGTTACTTGCTTGTTATTTCCGCGAATAGCCTACTGACAAAAACACATTTAAGTGATTTCAAATTACATCATTTTTCGTAAAATTTTACTAAAAGTTACGGTAATTATTGCAACGTAATATAGCAACACCATTTGCATATGTCAAACATTGTGATTGCCGCTGTCATTGAGTTATCGTTCGCTTCGAAAGTTTCCAACGGTTTTATGTATTATTTAAGCAGTATTCTGGAGATAATCATCATGAGTTGCATAGTTCGTAGTTGCAGAAATGTGTGGTATCCAGGATCAAGTGTATAATTTCACAGGCAAGCTATTAATTCCATTATTATTACTCAATCGTTTACTTTTTTAACAGAAGCTTATTTCACGTATATCTCATAACTATTTTATTAAATAGAGACAGATAAAATTAGTTTAAGCCTTTATTATCAGATTTAAGTTCTCATTTTTGGTGTTAGATAAGAGTAAATACAAAAAATCTTGATTGTTAATGAACCATAAAAATATGAAGGAGAATGATTAGGGTAACCATGTTTTAGGTTAAATAAAACCCAATCGCGGAAGGTTTTACGATTTGCCTATGAAGTTAATGGTAATTATATGGAATGTACAGTTACAGTTACATATCCAAAGAACAAACTTATTTCTTATCTACACTAATATTATAAAGAGGAAAACTTTGTTTATTTGTTTGTATGTTTGTTTGTTTGTTTGTTTGTTTGGTTGTAATGAATAGGCTCAGTAACTACTGGACCGTTTTTAAAAATTCTTGCACCATTCGAAAGCCACATAGGCTAACATAGGCTAAATTTTATTTTGAAAAAAAGAGGATTCCGTAAAATATTTGGGTTTAGATACCTACATCTACACTAATATTATGAAGAGGAAAACTCAGGCTCAGAAACCTACGACCCCAAAATCCGAAATTTACGCGAACGAAGTCGCGGGCGGAAAGCTAGTTCTATTATACTTTTTTTGGATATAAGGATTAATTTTTTAGATAACATTTTACTTTTATTACAGGAACCAAAGCAAGCCCACGTAAAGAAAGTCAATGAGTAGAATAGCAACTCCATATTACGATAGCTTTAGTTGTCAGTGATTTGCACGAATAAGATGGTAACCGTTTATTACGAAAATATTTCAAGCATATATATTTTCGGTAATGTAAATTTTGGCTTATAACAAATAAATTAAGATAGGTAAAAATAAATGAATTATGACATACGTATACACATTATACACGCCCTTAAAATCACCATTAATTTGATATATAACTCGTTGATGAATTCTTTGTAGAACTAAAGATATAGAGTAGAATCGGTTTTTTATTTTTCCTGTAAAATTTTCTTTTTCCTATTACCATTTTATTCCCCGGGGGCGACAATTTTACGAAATTTAATAATTCTTAAGAGACGAACTTCTTTTAGTTGATTCACTTGCTTGTTTTTATGATCTTTCTTATGTTCGTAAATAGGTTTAGAATAAAACTAATCATGATTCTCACCTAACGTCCGAAAGTATTGTCACCGTAATGAAAGGGACAGCAAATAACAGTGACGTCATTCAAGGTCAATTTTTTGGGCTTCACTTTTTTCTTCTATATGCAATCTCCAGTTTGAGTATAAGCTTCTTGAATACAACTCAAAGCAAATGACACTCATTATGAACAGGTTCAAAGTGACACTGGATTTTTGAATTCACGTACTCTGCCTACCCCTCTTGGGAATACAGGCGTGAGAATATGTATCGTATGTATGTATGTCAAAGTGACACAGGTATCAATTTCCTTGACTGTACTTTCAGGGATGATGTATTGTATTTGATAAAGCTTTAAAGTTTGACACAAATCTTACTCTGTTTCACAAATCAAATCCTTTCCAGAAATATCCTCACTAAAGTGTAAAACTGTTTTATTACCTAAAATAACTTACTTTTATAAGCAAAATGTAAATACATCACATTGAACTTCTTATAAATATCCACGTTTTGTCATGCATTTAATATAAGACTCGACGGCTTTAAAATAGTATTTTTAAGTGTTTTCTTAAATTATCTAAGTACTTAACTCATCTTAAGACATTCCACTTAGTGTAAGCTTAACTTATTCACTTAACAATGCGATTTTGAAATAAAATTTAACACATTTTAAGCTGTATTTTATTGATAATAATCCCTGGTAACTTGTTATGGAAAGGTAATTTATTTAAATTAAAGTGCTTCCATTGGGCTTAAGAAGAAATCTAAATAGTTCGACAAGTTCGTAAGAGACCGTTCGTAGGCATGAGAGGCGGGGGTGAAGTACTACAGATTTCAGCGGGGAGGGGACTGAAGGCGGTGGGGGGTAACGTCGCGCGTCGCTGTAACGTGCTACCTCGCCCCCCGCCACCGCCTCTCATTCCCAGAACGGTCGCATACGGCAGTCGTTCCTAACCTTTTTCAGTCGAGGACCCCCCATTTAAATTAAGCACAATGCCAAGGATCCCAGAGTGAAAAAAGTGCCATTTTCAGGAGGTGTTTATTTTAGTATTCATAATAAAAAAAAATAAACTTTTTCGCTGTAAAACATGAGGGACCGCGGATCCCCAAACATATGCCCACGGACCCCCAGGGGTCCGCGGACCACAGGTTAGGGACCTCTGGCATACGGGATTGTTGGACTGGAGATAATGATTTTGTAGGTGCACTCGGTAGGTACTCGGTTTACGGGTTCCGTGTGGTGTCGGGTTTAGAATTACACCTTTCCATTTCTTCCATGGACGTCGTAAGAAGCGACTAGGGAAATAGGATAAGGGAGCCATACTCAAACAAAAAAGCAAAACACCACTCTCTGGTCAAACGTATACACGGACGGAAGGATAGATAAAGAACCATGAAATAGTCGTGGTTTGTCTATGTAGCACTTTGTATGCTCTGCCTACCCTATTTGGGAATACAGGCGTGATGTATGCATGTATGCACTCGGTAGAACCCCGTCGCAGCAAGCATTCTGAACACCTATCAATAAACTACTGTACCTACCACTGTTCTTCAGATGAAAAATATCCAGCAGGGCAATAGGCTAGATGACTAGAAATAATTTTAAACAAAAAAAAACCGACTTCAAATTAGCAATATTTTGAAAAGATTCTGTTTACTGAATGTAAAATCTTGACTTCATCAACAAATTACCAAAAACGCCGTACATCTCCATATAAAATTTGAAGAGTTCCCTCGATTTCTCCAAGATTCCATCATCAGATCCTGGTGTCGTGCCAATGGGACCAATTTCGAGTTATGCCCTATCGATTAAAAAAAATTTTGAAAATCGGTCCACGGGTCTCCGAGCTATCGAGTAACATACACACAAAAAAAATAATAATAAAAAAAATAAAAAAAAAATAAAAAAATTAGGTCGAATTGAGAACCTCCTCTTTTTGAAGTCGGTTAAAAACTATTTAGTCCGTCAGATAGACTACGAAAAAATATTGTACCCATATTTTTTTCTTTTATTTGACAGACGAAAAATGCCGATAATACCTACAGAGCCTAAAAAATTTACTCAAACGTGACGTCACGAGCCCCCACTCAGGAAGTTTGATGCTCTGTACCTTTGTCGATGTTTAGTTATTTGACAAACTAAAAAATATGTGTCTCATTTTTTTCGATAATCTAACTTACGGACTAATTAGAATGATGTATTTTTAACCCTGTCATCATCCCTATTAAACACGCTCAAAGTCACGATCGTATTAAATTGAGCAGAGCGTCTAGGTCTAGTGTAATCAAAACGGTCAGGAATCGATAACGATTTGATTTGCGAATATACGCGATATCGTATGGAAACTAAGACAGCGCCTCCAAGCGGAACGTTTGTACAACTGAAGCGGCCGACACGTCTTCGCATTAATTTGCAAACGAAATCGCTATCGTTTCATGATCGTTTCGATTACATCAGACGCTCTGAGCACTGTATTAACGACTGAGTACCCACAAAAAATAAAGTCTATACAGTTGACCATAGAATCTCCTGCTATTTATGAAGTTTATAATCCGTACCAATATATAAATGTGAAAGTGTGTTTGTTTGTTTGTTCGTTTGTCCGTCTTTCACGGCTAAACGGAGCGATGGATTGACGTGATTTTTTAGGTAGAGATAGTTTAGGGCACGGAGAGTGACATAGGCTACTTTTTATCCCGGAAAAAATTGATGTTCCCGAGGGAAAACAAAAATATAGTTTGCTTGATAGATCGATATCGATCGATGATTGATCGATATCAATCGATAACCGATCGATAGATGATAGATTGATGGCGCTGTGTGTCGTTTGAAACGAGAAGTTTTCTTATAGTTGTGCTTTATACCGCAATATAACCGAATTCCACGCAGGCGAAGCCGCGGGCGGAAAGCTAGTAAGAAATAAATAAGAAAACAAACTTAGACGTTTTGGCTCTTTAAATGTTTTTCGCATGGTAGAAAAATTGCTCATTTGTAAACAGAAAATAATTTACCAAACTTTTACTTCTTACCGAAAGTTACATAAACATTTTTATGTATGTAAATAAAATAAATAAAGGTACCTATTCAATAAACTTCCTCAACATTTAAAAAGCTAAGCAACTTCGTTAACTAGCGTATCGAGTTGTCAAAACGACAAAATGGCGGACTTTAGGCGGATTGGACTCATTAAAAGTTGCAGTCAAAGAGTTCGATCTATGGAAACACCGTTTGTATGGATTTAACTTTTAATTGGGTAGAGGATTTTGCCTTGAATAGCTGCTTTTTGCTCATGAGTTAGCAACGGCAAGTAACTTTTTTACGTAAATCGGTAATTCGTTGCTTTGTAGGTACATAATATAAAATAACCCGTGTGGTTTTGGGTTTCGATTAACTTTCTTCCATTCCTCTTCTGTCAAAAAAGGCGACAAAGGAAATAGGTTAAGGTATATTTTAGGCGACAGGCTAGCTACCTGTCACTATTGTACCTGCCAACTTAAAACCCAACAAGAAGAATTATGCTAGATGTGGCCATGAGATGTGAAATAGCCATTTTGTCTATGTAGCGTTTTATAACAAGTGATGTAAATAAACGGAGCACAATTGGTAATCGTTCAAGTAAGACAGGGAAGAATACACCCGAATGTAATAATATTAGTTTTCGAAAATTTTAAATATAACCGCCAAGAACAGAGAACGGCTAGCGACGTCAAGGTAGACTGAGAAGGAGATGGCGAGACGACTTGGAAGCGTACGCAGAGGACTGGCCTGATATCAGGCAGGGCAGGAGCGAGGGTTGTGGAAGTTGAAAGGAGAGGCCTTTGCCCAGCAGTAGGACATTAACAGGCTATTTTAAAAAAAAACGAGGTTCGACATGCGACATTTTGAGAAATCTAAGTTTTGATTTATTTAAGTTAAACTCTGTATCTACTGCACTAAAATGCTAAACGCTGAAATGATTTCTATACCTGTGTTTCTGTACCATGAGTAAGGTTGAGCGAATATTGAGTTGAGTTTGCATTTTTTTTTCTACATCTAGCAGCACACTTAACAAAGTAAATGAATTGATTTTTCTACACAATGTTTACGTCAATTTTCAAATTTTAAGTAGGTATCTAGGTATAAGAGATTCGGTCGTTACAAAATTATATGCAAAGCACCTCTAAGGCCGGCCACATACATTCGGAATTTTTCCGTTCGGAATCCCGAATCGGACTTTCCGAACGCAGTCAATCCATACAAAATCAATGGACCGCCACACACATTCGGAAAAATTCCGTTCGGAATTCCGAACGGAAAGCTTACGAATGTGTGTGGCGGTCCATAGATTTTGTATGGATTGACTGCGTTCGATTTTCCGATTCGGGATTCCGAATCAGAAAAAATCCGTATGTACCTATGTGGCCGGCCTAAGACAAAGCATAGCAGTATGAAAAGTCTACAATTTTATTCACACCAGCGTTAGTATTTTATAGTAGGTAGGTACAATCACCAGCATCAAAATCTGACGCAATCATCATCATCATCCAGCTTATATACTTCCCACTGCAGGGCACAGGCCTCCTCTCAGTATGAGAGGGCTTGGGCTATTAGTTCCCACGCGGGAACTGACGCAATAAGGCTCCATCCATAATAATATCTGACACGACTCTATTACTAGGGGCAGTAAGACGTGTCAGATATTTTTGCACGCTTCTACGTAGCAGATATTAATGCTGGTGACTGTACATACAGAATACAAAAAAACTTGTAAAATTGATACCTCTCCGTCGTTACAAGCGACAAAGCTAAATTATGAAAATTCAGACGCAACCAAAACCGGCTCTGTATCATAAATCACGTAAAACAAATTGCTGTAAACGTGTAATGTGGAGCGCGAATTAGCATGAAAACCTCGTTTGCCTATCGAATGGCTGTTTGCTCACAAGCTTTATGGCCGCGAACTGTCAGCTTGATGCATTCTGTTAAGTTAAATTTCGTTGGTTAAATCAGAATTTAAATGCATGAGTAAGTAACGCTTGCCAAATAACAAATGAAAACCAACGAAATGAGACTGTACGATGTGCTACGAGCGCGCGTCTCCGTAACAATTATGTTTAGCGTCCAATAACTTGGCTTGTACCTTTTATTCGACAGCAAAATTATTTCGAAATAGTTTACTTTTGGTACTGCTAGCGACATCTTTTGTTGAATTTCTGGCTTAACTAAGTTCTGCTACTCGTCAAAAGAGAACGCTAAAAGCAAGTTATTTCAACTTTGACAGCTTACAACCGTTCCGTTTGCCACATATCCTAATTAAACCAAATTCGCACAGTGTCACAAGTTTTCTTTTTAGTTTAGTTTTTAAATATAGTTGTACTTTGCAGTTATTCAAAAACTGTAAACTTGAAAATATTTCATTTTATGTGATGCTTTTGAATAATTATTTTTTACTACATGATTGTCATTTCCACTGACTTTTAAACTGTATTACGTGAATCGGAACATTACTGTCTGTTGTGGCGTCTACAATAGTTACGAGTTTAAGATCGCTATGTTTATGTGTTAAATGAACGTTTAAACTACAATTGTGTGAGAAAAAATCAACAAAAATGCCAAAACCAACATGCGTGCAGTGCAAAACTGACGATTCCCTGCTCTGGCGGAGCGCGGAGAACGGCCAAATCTGCAATGAATGTTACCTCGCTAAAGCATCGCTCAAGGAAGGTAGCCCCACTTTTACATTCAATACTGAAGTGGAAGTGACTCGTGAGGATGAGAAAGAGCCGGAGATTAAACAAGAGAAGACTGAAGGAGAAACGACCCCCGCTAAAGCCACTGGAAAGGGAACTAGAAAAAGTACTAGAGCCACTAGATATAAACCTAAGACACCTGCGTCTGTAGCCCCTAAGAACAGTGCTCCTCGTGGCAGAGGACGAAGAAGCATCTTTAAAAGACAGCCCCTTAAGGCCCCGACAGCTACAGCCACTGTTGTGACTAGTGACTCTGTATTTTATAAGGTTAGTCAGTGTATTTCAAGTTGACATATTTTGAGATTGTGTGATGAATTAGGTTTAAAAGATTAATTTAAAATTAACCTATATCTGTCGTAGTAGAATTATTAAACTCAAAATATAAACAATTATAGCAGCTTATATAAATATTCAATACTTCAATGACTTGGACCATTTGGCCCCAGGCCATACTGGATATGAAGGAATGAAGAACTAAAACATCCCCAATTTGGTCATGTTACAATACTATTTTATTATTTAGATACTTGGTTCTTTATCTTATAGTGGGGGACAAATAGCAATTTATTTATAAAAATAGTTAATATGAGAAAATAACAAACGAAATTAAATCTTCCGTTCACAGGGTAACTACATGCAAGTTGGCGACATAGTTTCAATGATTGACCTGGATGGTGGCACATACTACGCTCAAATCCGGGGCTTCATGACTGACCAGTATTGTGAGAAGAGTGCCGTTGTTACGTGGCTGTTGCCGACCAAAGCAAGTCCTCCCCCGGAGAGCGGGTTTGATCCTGCCACATATATTATAGGTGAGTGTAATTTTGGCATATGTCTACATTGAATGGTGGATGTCCTACAATAATCTTTGTGATCACAATAAAACAAGTTGATGAAGTATTTAAATGTTAGTAAAAATCACTCCTGTATTCCAAAATGAAGTAGAGCACAAAAAATGTTACATAGTCAAAATCATGACTATTTCAAAATTCATAGCCACTTCGATGGAATCTTCCACTCCCACGCTTAAACGCCCTACGCCCATGATACCTTAACCTATATCCTTAGTCTCCTCTTAGGACATTATACAGAAGAAATAAAGACATGTAATTCTCAACCCAACACCACTTGGATGTATTTCATAAAATAGTATGTCTTAGTTTAGTTGTCTCTTCATAATAACGCCTAGTGATATATATAATTATTTCATTACAGGACCTGAAGAAGAACTTGCCAGAAAACTAGACGTAATGGAATTTGTAATGCATGCACCGTCTGACTACTACAAAGCTAGCAATAGCCCTTACCCCTTGACTGATAACGAAGTTAACAACTACAGTGGATACGTCTGGACATCACTCGAACCTAAAGAAAGGACAGGCTAATTTCAATAAAATTATGACTTATAATGTGTTTTGTTTCATTGTGGTTAGAGAATCAGGGAATAGTGTTATAATTGTGATGAAAACCTTCAAATGGCATCATGAAATCTAGTCTAGGCCTGTTTATAAAGCCCCATAGCTTTTTAGCAATAAAACATCCAGTTAAAGTTGGTACATATTATACTCATAGTAGAGATAGCTATGGATGGCGTGTTTGTACGTACAGGATCTAAAAAAAGCGTTTTGTTTCTCGTCTTTGTCATTGACGCATGAAAGTGTCACTTATAACGAAAATAAAAATTACATCTTCCCAAGAGACAATTAAATTGATGGTCTTCTTTAATAATATATAAATATTAAATCACATTTTTCTTCTATTTTTATAGGTTTGAAAGATTATCCTTTTTAAGTAATGTACAACAGAAAACAAAATATGTAACAAAACGTATCTGACAATTCTGACATTGACAAGACGAAAAAAAATATTTGTTTGCTTGATTCGCGGTAGCGGTATCGCATCGCATGTAGCATTTTTTATAAAACGAAAATAGTAAAACTCAAAAGGCTCCACCGTTTTCAAATATTTGCCAAAATGAGCCGCAAAGAAGCACTATCATCATTCATCCAACAAATCCACGGCCGCCCCGTGGTTGTGAAGTTAAACAGCGGCGTTGATTACAGAGGTAAGTGTTTTTGCTGATAAAAACTTCTAATTTAGACAAATTTTAAATGCTGTTATGGTCACCGTTAAGGACACGCATACGCATGATGTACGTTACTTGAAAGACTCGCATAATTTGATCCCAAAACGGAAAAACAATGTTTGTGAATTACTTATGTTTGTGCCCTCTTATTAATGAGAATTATGAGGTTATTATCAAAAATAGAACTCTAGCTAATCGGTGGTGTTTAAATGGTATTTAAACATAGTTCACACGAATTACTATGCTAATGTTAGGTATAAGTATTTTTGAGGTTATAACCACCACTTAATACTTCAATTATATTTTTCAGGTGTTCTGGCGTGTCTAGATGGCTACATGAACATTGCTTTAGAGCAGACGGAAGAATATGTCAATGGTCAGTTGAAGAACAAATATGGCGATGCATTCATCAGAGGAAACAATGTGTTGTACATTAGTACTCAGAAACGGAGGATATAGTGCTGTAAGCTAGGGTTAAACTAGGGTTAAATTATAATAAATTGAAGTAAATTAATAATTTTGTGTTATTCATTTTAACTATCACCTTCCTTGTTCCAGTTTTTTTTTTCATTATTATAAAGCCCGCGCTACACTCGCGGCGCGAAGTCGCTCCGTGAATTCACGGCGTGAATTTACGCAGCGGCTCACGCATAATAACTAAGCGCGAACGCAAGGCGTGAACAACATCTACACTCGCGATTCGCGGCTTTCGCGGGCGTTCGCGGGTGTTCGCGTCGCGAGTGTAGAGCGCGCATTAGATAATGATTTTAAGTGATAATGCCACTAATGTCATGTTAGGCAGAAAATTTTAAAAAATTGTTGTGATTTCTTTATTTCTGAATACAGTAGAAATAAAATCATGTATTGTCATAATTATAATTGTTCAACTTCATTTATTTATCATCAAACATCTTCAGCATCGCCACCATAAGTATAATAAAACATCACATCATTGTATACCTGCAACAAAAAAAAATAGTATTATCCACCAAATTTTTTATACACTTAGTTAATAGGTGAAACAAGCTCCAAAAAGTATTTTTTTTAATGCTCTTCTCTATTTGAAGAATAAATGCTATAGTAGCATACTTAGCATGCCATGCTGTGTTAATTTGGCGTAAAAAAATGTCTCACGCTAACCAAGCATGATAGAAAAATAAAACAAACATATTGTTTTAGTTTTAACTGGGGATAAACGTTTGTATGGTAAGACCTCTGGTATCTTAACCTCTTGTATGCTACGGAGCAGATCTGTTCCATTTTAAGGATATCTTTTTTTTATTTTTATTTTAATCACCATAATTTGTAGATATTGAAACAGAAGAGGCTCGAATGCAGTATATTTTTCCTTTCCCGCATATGAGGGGTTAATTAATGATAATTTTATTTATACAATCTTTCTTATTTAAGCGACTTCATACTCAATCAGTTTAGTTCATTTCAAATTACTTAATACAATAATGTGTAATATTTTTTTACTAGTAACTATTTGTAATTTAGTGCAATTTTTATTTAAATTTTGTACTTGACGAGGCTTAAGTACACCTAGGGTGACTATTAATTTGCAAATCTTGCTTTTGAACCTCATTTTAATAAAACATCCAAACTATAATATTATAGTGCTCATTTTAGTGGTCTCCTTACTATAAAATTCGTCACAAAAATCCATAAGCGAAAGTATATTTCTTACCTTATTATCTCTTCTAGGTATTTTCCCCTTTCCTAAATCAGAAATCAATTTCTCCCCCCTAAACCCAAACTGTTTCTCGTATTCACCCCTACTTTCTTTACCCCCATTAGGATCAAATGTAACATCTACCCTATAGTTCAAAATTCTAGGATCAAAGAGGGGTGCCCAGAAGCTGGAATACAGAACACTTTCACACACAACTAGAGTAGCCAGAAAAAAGAAAAATAACATTGTTTTTTTATTTGCCGAATTCCCGATAAGCCAAAGAAGTTGACCCCCACTCAACAAGTACTGGCTGGCTATAAATCAAAATGGTAACTTCAAATTCTTGGAGCAAGCGTGTGCCTGATTTCTTTAAAGCGATGACTGCAAGTGAAGATATTGTGTGAATCGTTAAGTAACGTACTGTTTGATATGTTTACGTGTTCAAGGTTTCTTGATGTCATGGCTCAGTTGTACCTACTTAAGGTGCATATTGACCGTTGGATAATATGCACACAGTATTAGCCAATATTTTTTTTACAAGTGGGTCACCTGTTTAGTGATCATCACAAGACTAGAGAGAGACAGAGGATTAGCAAGACTATTTAAAATCTTGCCAAGTTAGATACCGGGTAGTGTAACTGCACTGACTAAATAATTAACTACTTAAGAACTGGAACATAACAGTGCAAACACTGCCATTTTGTAGTAAGATCAGAGCGAGTACTCAGTTCGTCTGAATTAAACTTTATTAGAATAGCCAAAGATTCCGAATTCAAAACTTTATTTACTTACTTAGTATCATGTTTACTCGTTATTTTTTTCGGATCTACCAGCGCTTCGGAAAGATCATCATCCGAAAAGAAAATGCGCGCCGCATGAAACCTGCCAGGCGGTATAAAAGTAAAAATAATAAGAGTGTAAGTACAAGTTGTGAAAGCATGTATCACTGCAATGGATGATTCAAGGGCAAAAGCAACGTTTTGGACGGAGGTTTTCACACCATCACGTCCAGTTCTGAAAGCAGAGCGGTACCGAGACACGGTCGTTCACACGCACCCTTGCAGGTCGCGTAGCTCCGGCCCTGGGCCATCTACTCAAGTAATGCTTAAGGGGGCGTCCATAAATTAAGTGAGGTGTTTTAGGGGGGGAGGGGGTCGAGTCAAATCTCACCTAATCTCACGTTGGGGGGAGGGGGGGGTCACGGCAAATATCACGCAATTTTTTTCTTGTTTGAAACACAAAAAACTAATATTTAATCCAGATGCCTAAGGTCTTAAAAACCGAAGTGAGGATGTGGATGGCGCTTTACGTTTGACACTTCATGGGCGTGTATCGGAACGAAGAACAATTAAAGTTTTTTTTTAAGTTACGTCATTCACTTTATTTTTTCTTTTCAAATAAATGTTTTTTTTACAATAAAAATCAAACGCGTTTACGTAACAAACCCACATTTTGAAAAATCTCACGTGAGATTTGGGGGTGGGGGAGGGGGTTGAATAAAATCTCACGACATCTCACCATTTCAGAAAATTGAAAAAAACACCTCACGTAATTTATGGACGCCCCCTAAGTACTTATCTTTGGCATAAACAACATCTTGATACCTACTTAGGTATCTTATATACGACTGCCTGCTCAGCGACCCCGACACTAGCGTCACCTATCGTCCAATAGTAAAACTTCTGACACAAATGTCATCTACGTCATCAATTTTATTTTCAAAATGTTCAACACTGCAGTAACGAAGTTTCGAAGATCGGTTGCATAAATACAACTTCTAATTTTCTCGCTGTGGACTTCGGTCCAGGCAAAACTTCTGCCTAGAGAGAGAGAGAGAGAGAGATCTCTATTGGAGTCTCTCTCAAACTGTGTAATGTAGTAAAATAAGAACCTAACTTCCTCTTTACTAAGTCAGCTGTCACAGCTTGGCGTTCCGTTTCCTGTATCTGTTCCATCCCTTCTCGTCATAAATGATAAATCC
>BHDV01011589.1:142449-178845 GCA_005406045.1 Adoxophyes honmai
AAAAAAAAAAAAAAAAAAAAAAAGAACCTAACTAACTAAGTACCTAGTTACGAAGCAACGATTACCCACAATTCAATTACAAAAAGTTAGGAATGACAATGAACACTGGTGTCTAATACTAACAATAGATTACAATTCGAAGTTTTTTGCAATGTAGGTACTTTGTTTGCTTATAATAAATAGGTTAGTTACCACCATTGTACCAAAGTAATTCTTGATGTGTGCTCTTAGGCTTAGAAATGCATACCTATCTCATTGTTATTATGAGCCAAATTATCATTGTATTTATCTTTAAAAAAACTAACCACGATTAGCTAATTAAATTTTAAATCTTTCACACTGTGCTATGTGCTATATCATTATTTATCAATCAAAGAATATCTACCTAACTAGGTACCTAGTCCTTAACTCAGCATACATTTTATGCTTAGGCGACCTTAAGACCTAATGTTTATGAACAAACACTACGTTAGGTAAAGTAGTTACTAGAAGATCATAAGTACTACCTACAGTTTGAGGTAAGTATAAAAAATACAACGTGGTATACTAAAATGCGTAGTTCATTTAATCATAACAATAAAATAGTTCACTACACCTAATCCAGCATAGTACGGATACCACACGAAGGTTCACACCTGGTGGATTAACTTATTACACTCTCACTGTCTTAAAAAAAGTATCAACTTATTCAAAAACAAAATACTCATCCATCCAAAGGAAGTTTCATCTCATGGTAACAAATAAAAGGAATTTATTTACAGATTATCATACTTATCAAAAAATAGCGATATGTTTTTTCCTAAGGCCGGCCACATACATTCGGAAAAATTCCGTTTCGGAATCCCGAATCGGAAAAACGAACGCAGTCAATCCATGCAAAATCTAAGGACCGCCACACACATTCGGAAGGTTTCCGTTCGGAATTCCGCAAGGAATTTTTCCGAATGTGTGTGGCGGTCCATTGATTTTGTATGGATTGACTGCGTTCGGAAAGTCCGATTCGAGATTCCGAACGGAAAAATTCCGAATGTATGTGGCCGGCCTAATAGTAGAAAATCAGCACAAAGTAGGTAGGTAATTATTTTCCTAAAGTTTTATTACTAATCAATGAATTCCTTCCAGAGGTGAATAAGACTTGTATTGGTATAACTCGGGCCCTCCGTAGCCGTAGAGGAGCTTCCCTTTGCCATTTTCGTCGTAATACGGATACCGGTATTTTGGTCTGAAAAAAAAAAACATAAACGTCACTATAACACTAATTTCACCTCAGTTTAAAATTACATACATCACGCCTGTATTCCCAAATGGGGTAGGCAGAGCACACGAAACAATACATAGACGAAATTATGACTATTTCATTTGTAGCCACTATTAGCTTTACGAGTATGAAAATTATACACAATTAATACTGTCAACCCGTGTGGTGCCGGGTTAGAATAGCACCTCCCCCTTTCTTCCCGTGGGTGTCATAAGAGTCGACTCTAGGAAAGCGTTAGTGTATTGTGGACGATGGGCTCGCAACCTGTCACTGCAATATCACGTTTAACCATCTGGTTACCCTGAATTTGCTAAACGTGGCACTGGATTTTTGAATTCATGTGCTCTGCCTACCCCTCATGGGAATACAGGCGTGAGAATATGTTTGTATGTGTTATACTGTCAATTAGCTAATAATTAAACGTTAAAGTAACTATGGAATAAGTATTTTCATTGATCCTAAAATTTCAAGATAGACAGATACCGTAGAAATCTGCAACATTGCCTATATGATGCAACTTTGCCTGATTTGAAAAACTGCTATTATATTTTACCAAACGGCTATGTATTTTTATGATTGGGTAAAAGGAGAAATACCGTTTACCCAATCATAAAATACATAGCCGTTTGGTAAATAATAGCAGTTTTTCAAATCAGGCAAAGTTGCATCATATAGGCGATGTTGCACATTTCTACGGTAGATAAGTAGATAGATAGAAAAATAGGTAGAGTTTCAACTGTTCAACTGTTTATTACTAACCGCTCGAAATACTGGAAGTTGGGTGCTCTAGGCTGAGGAACGGTAGATTCCGCTGATATGAACATGCTGAGGACTACCACCATCTGTAAAAAAAGCACAGTTTAAACTGGTAACCCTGCTCACAAAAAAGATTTATCTGTGTTTGTAAATACAGTACCCCAAGTGTCGTCATTACAATCCAAACACGAGTCATTATCGTCTGCGTATACGCTTTTGTTTGTGAGCTGGTTCGCACGAGCGTTTTTTCAACGGGCGTTAAAAAAAAGTTAGAATAAAACAAATTGGAAACCATATATTTATTCACACCAAGGCGGTTTTAAAGCGCGGCGCTTTTTTATCGAGCACTGTTCGATTTTCGACGTTGGGCGCTGGTCGTTAAATTGATTGATTCCTTTTTCGTCACATTCCTTTTTGGAGATATTCCGTTTTCGCCATATTCTTGTTTCGGCACATTTTTTTAAATTAGTTATACTACGAAATACTTTGTGTCTTTGCTAGCGTAATAAAATAAAATAATGTTTATTAGTAAAATAAATTATATTTTAATCATAAAAATAGAAGACAAAAGACTAGTATTTCATAGTATAACTTATTTACAAAAATGTGCCGAAACAAGAATATGGCGAAAACGGAATATGTCCAAAAAGGAATGTGACGAAAAAGGAATCAATCGTTAAATTGAATTGAACTTAAGGAACTCCGTAATACCGCCAACGTCGAGTTTTAACGCGACGCTTTTTAAACGCTCGTGTGCACTAGGCCTAAGGGAACGCTACTTGTCTCGTCGAACACGACAGTTGTGTAAACGTGCCGCTGGGAGGCGCTGTCTCAGTTACCATACTAACTGACGCGTATTCAGCGTATTAATGCAGACGAGAGTGACTCGTGTTTACAGAGGTCAATCAATACACATTGTACCTACTTAGTCTAATAAGGTTAGGAAATCACCTCGGAATTCGAGATACCCAGCTGGAAGTTTTGTAAATATTTGCATATTGAGGCCCTAAAAGTTGTCTCAAAACCTACATATTCTAGGGTGTGAGCGACTATTAAATTTCAAGGTCAAAAGTCACAAAAATCGGTTTTTTGTGCTTCTTTTGTAAATATCTCATTTCCTATGGGTTTTTGCTCTTTGTGTTCCTTATCGATATTGTAGAATACAAAATTCTCTACAAGTTTTGTATTTTATTTTTTTTATACGGTGAACCGATTTCGAGATAGAGGGCGGAGAGCGCGCGGTCATAACATCACTTTAGGTCGACCGATCTCCGATCGGAAACGCGCCATTATATACTTGATAAACTATCGATAGATCAATGATTATAAATATTTGATTAATTAAATCAATGTGGCTTTGGGTTGGCTGCTGACTGTCTTCGTTTTTTGGCGTAAATTAGAAGATGTGTCCCTCTACGCTGGATTTTTGCAATTTTTTTCTATGTACCAGACCAGCTGGTTTTCGATTTTTGACGTAAAATGAGGTGACCCACTAAGTTCAATAATTTTTGTAAAGGAGGTATGTCGATTTCAACAGTAGTTTGGTTGGGCTCTAGTGCTTTCTAATCAGGGTCACCAGGTACTTCAGATCTTCAATTATCCCAGTTTTTATATTTTTTCCTTTATGTAGTCATTAATCCTTAATTCTGTACCAAATTTCAGCTTTGTGAGTTTATGGGAAGTAGGTACTAGTTCTATTTTGATGATCATGAGTGAGTGAGTGAGTGTCGAAAATGTGAAACTTTGCTTTCGTTTAACTTCGGAACTAACTGACCTGCTGACTTGAAATTTTGGATTTTAAGTATGTAATTATAGCTTACTAGATGACAAAAATTTCAGAGTTCTGGTCTTATCCAGAAGTGCTCAAATAGGTGCCTGAAAACGCGGCGAAATGGATCCAGTAAAGGATGGTACGGCAGTGCTTGCTTCGCACTCGACTTGGTGGGGGCACGGCCGTGCCCCCGACCATCAACTTCTGCAGCATTTAGAAGTTTTACAATATCTGTGTCGTTATGGCCATCGAAGTACCCAAGAACTTAAGTGATGTTATGACCGCGCGCTCTCCGCCCTCTATCTCGAAAACGGTTAACCGTATAAAAAAAATTTAGACGCAAAATTTATAGAGAATTTTGTATTCTACAATATTGATAAGAGACACAATTAGCAAAAACCCATAGGAAATGAGATATTTACAAAAGAAGCACAAAAAACCGATTTTTGTGACTTTTGACCTTGAAATTTAATAGTCGCTCACACCCTAGAATATGTAGGTTTTGAGACAACTTTTAGGGCCTCAATATGCAAGTATTTACAGAACTTCCAGCCGGGTATCTCGAAATTCCGAGATTCTTACCTTAATTAACCTTACTTTATTAGGCTAACTTTACTTTTCATTCCTACGCTCAGCAGTTGCCTTAGGGATGTCAATATGGTACCTGCACAAAACTATCGTGGTAGTAGCACTAGTTTCTAGTTGTTTGATTTATTATAGATAATTATAAGATTTATAAGCAAGTCAACATTTTTACTTTCATGTCATTGTTACTTAAATTATATTATATTATTATATTAAATACTATTTATTATCGTATTTTTAACTGTAATAAATTCCCGTTCTTCTGTACATTTTTTTACAATAAGTTAGTGGAAAATACTTTAATCGTTTTAAAGATATTCTTTTCATTACAATTGCTTGTTACAATTTCACAGTTCCGGTAGTTACTCTAAAAGGTTGCCGAATCATTCATTGAGGCGCGTCTCAAGCGGACGGCAATCACGCTCGGGCTGGTCCCAACTGTTCCCAGACATCGTTGATCATAATTGCTCGAGGACACTTTGTATAGAGATTGACTTCTATAACTCCCTGTCTGCCTGGTATAGTACCGAGTTTAGATTAAAGATTAAAACCTGATGTCGTAAGTTGTAAGGAAATAGGTTACGATAATATATGTTTTACTTATTACATATTTATTATCTGTGTTTTTCATTATGATTGTGTCTGACAGTAGTTTCATGTTCAAAGTTGTCTTCGTCATTCTTTTATTATTCGACATAATATTTTTTCGCAATTGGTTTGTGAAATTCTGCGTTGTTTTTTTACGCTATGGAAATGTAAATGTACAACAGCGCCACCTCTTATCGAGTAGCTGAACTATAATTGTTGTGTCGCAAAAAAATTGCGGATAGCGTAAAATTAACATCGGAGAGAAAGTTTACTTAGCCTACATTGAAAATAAAACAGTGTCGAGATAATTATGACGTTATCTTACGTTATACAAAACATTGGAAATTAATTTCCCGTAACGTCTACATAGAATAGATAATTATCATAACAAATGATTATGCCATGTCGGCGTTAAAATAAAAAGTTAGTTTTTAACGATATAGGATTTTCATTCAGTTTTTATCTCTTACAACACAGAGAAGAGTTGTATTTGTAGTGGCAGAATTGATTCGTAATGTGCTATTATTTTGCAAAATGTACTATATTCTGTACCTACATTACATACAGTATCTAAACATAGATAGTAAAAAATGTATTAAAAATGATTATTAAGTCAATTGATGTTACTTCGATCGCCTAAGTATTAATTAACAATGTCTGGGTCAATCCAATAATTATGCCAATATTAAAACTGCTGCCTGTCGCAAAGGTACCACTTACAACAAACACGTAAGAAGAAATCAATCGGCAACCTTCACAGCAACATCCTTTGACCCCAAAAACTCATTTCGTAACACACTTTGGTGAATTACCTTAAAAACTATAAAAGAAAACAACACAAACTTACCATAAACAACAAACTCCTTAGGCAGTCCATATTTTTTTCTATAAAACTCCCGCCAAAACACTTGTCAAAATTTCGGAAAAAAAAACAAGATCACGGCACAACGTATACAGCCAGCGAACGTGCGATGTTCAACGTAGCGGTTACAAAACTGAGGGGAGGTGGTAATGGGTTCTAGAATGGTGGTCACCTACTTCGTAAGGCTGTCACGTAAAATTCTACAATAACTTTGGGTTAGTCCGTTACTAAATAATTACGAAAACAGGTTCTAATGAAATGCACGAACGAAACTAATTAAATCAAGAAGCCAAACAGCGTCAGGTGCAATTAATTGATGTTGTTTTTTTTTCTATTCTTTAAAACCGGCCAGGCTCGTTCTGCCACCAAAACGGTTTTTTTTTAAAACAGTAAAAATATTTTAGATTTTTAGGTAAAGTATAGTTTGATCAAACTACTTTAGATAACCAACTAATGACAAGACCAAGAAGTGAAAGTATGCAGTACCGTAATACACGCCGCACTGCTCACTCTAAGGTTATTTTGTCTGCTATCTCTGTCACGCTTAATAGCTATGCATCGTTACCAACATGACATAACTTTAGTATAAGGTGATGCAAGTACAGTTATAAAGAATTAATGCGTTTAATGTACAGTCGCAATTAATTTATTTTATTGTTATTCTTATTAAACTCGTGATTTTTGGGTAACAATTTATTTGTTTGTTTTGTGAAGTCTTCTGTCATTATTTACCAAATGAAATACAAAAAACCAAATAAGATGGTTAGCTTAGTAAATATAATAACAACATACGATACTTATCAGAATTTTAAGTTGAGTTTTTTTAACCACTTACTTTTTAACCCTTAAACGCATGGTGTAGGATGCAGCCTACATAACCAAAACAAGGTTAGTGTTTGAAATCTAGATATGTATGTATTATGTTCTTGTCATTGATCTAATACTACTACGTATAGATTTGACATCGCCTCACCACGTAATGTCCCACTTAGGCTTGGGTAAAAAATATCGATATATCAAAATATCGATATATTTTCAATAAAAAATCGATAATTATCGTCGATATTTTAAATTTTGATATATCGATAATCGATATTTTTTTCCGGATATCAAATTCGATATTTTTTTTATGAGCTCCTGTTCGACTTCAGTTCTCGATTAGGGCCGCGTTTAAAAACCAAGTCAATTATTACCAGACAGTAGTTTCTTTCAGTCACACATTAATGTTTTGCATAAAGCTATTCTTCACTTTACCCTTTACCGAGGAAATTTAACTTGTTTGCGAACGCGCCCTAAAAAGAATGTGCAAATATTTCGATATATATCGATATATCGATAAATATCGATATATCAAAATATCGATATTTTTACACGATATATATCGATACTTTAAAATAATATCGATATATCAAATATCGATATATTTTTTTCATTTGCACATCCCTAGTCCCACTCAAGTGCGGCCAATTGGCCGCACTGCATTCGCACTGCCAATAGTCGCTCGCCGGCTCTCGAGTTGTGAACGAGTCGTGTTGAAAGACATTTAAAATGCCCTCATGCGTATTAAAAGGTTGCACAAGTAATTTCACCAATACTGCGAAGTGCGAAAGAGTAACTTTCCATCGCTGAGTAACTAAATTATCACTTTAAACCATTTTTAAACATTATTTCGATGAAAATATTTACTTGACGCCATGTTGCGTCATTTGTCATAGACTAAAAATATAAGATAGGACATTCCGTGTATAGATAGGGTAGTAAGTGACGGCCACATGTATTTGAATTTTTATAACTTTTATAAGATAAAAACATATATTATGTGTTTATAAATTAAAAAATCCGGCCAAGTGCGAGTCGGACTCGCGCACGAAAGCGATAATAAAAAGTTGAACTTTATTCCATAGTATCTCAGCGTTGGTTGGTCTGATAGAAAAGTTTACTTGACGTTTTATGCTTATTTACCCAATTAAATAGGCGGAATATTCGATTGATACGCGACCGAATGAATCTCAGCAACAAAGTGGCGCGTCTACATGACGGCGACGTTGCATCTAATCTATGACTCGTTAGCCACGCCCCACGCTCCCCGCGCTGTCGGGTTTGCCCCACAGACTTTGTTCGCGTTGTCACTTCTATTACCTATACTTCAATGGTTCTTGTATGATTTTGCAAGAAAAACTAACACATTTTCACATTTATTAATGATTTCTTGGCAAAACTGAATATAAAAAAAGTTATAAATGATTTTAACCCAAATGGCGGCAATTTAGAAAGAATTGAATATTGAAGGTTTTTTTCGACTGTGTTTAGTAGTTTTTTATTTAGTAAGTAATTATTTTCTATTACTATTCTGTAACACATTTCATAACGATTTTACTTTTATAAACTCTAGTTATGGTCACAGTCAAAAAGTAAAGAATATTTACATTTTTGATCTTGTAGGATGTAGCCTACATTGTGCACTCCCGGCACTTTGCAATTACTAGCGGCACTATCGAAGTTATTCTGGTTGATACATTTAACCCATACATTATTTTGATATTTTTGCTAGGTTATTTTATTTCATATTTGTTATTACTTAGATAAACAACTAAAGTAAGGAATTATCTTCGGTTTATTGTTATTTAATATAGGTACTACATATTCAAATATTTACACACATGCATACATATTCTCACGCCTGTATTCCCAAGAGGGGTAGGCAGAGCACATGAATTCAAAAATCCAGTGCCACGTTTAGCAGTTTTAGAGTAACCAGGCTGCTAGCCCATCGCCCACAATACACTAACCCTTTTCCAGAGTCGAATCTTACGAGACCCACGGGAAGAAAGGGGGAGGTGCTAATCTAACCCGGCACCACACGGGGCATTCAAATATTTACATACATACTAGTTAAGTGTGCCAATTAAATAAAAGCTTTTAAAAAAGGTGAAACCTAGTTTTGGTTGCATGGGAGGGATGCACTCTAATTTAATACATTCAGAACCAAGGACCCGGCTCCAGGATTCTTCAAAACATTCGCGATATAGGTACCGAGAACCCGGTAGCCGGGTTCATTTTGTTCTAGCTATAGACTACTCGGTTCCGCGCAGATGTTTTGATTTTAGGCTTGGTCTTGAATGTGTTAAGGGAAACGACGTGTTATTATGTAAATTACGTATATTACAAGCACATATTTTCGTAAATGTTTAATTCGTACCTAGAAACATTGCGGATTTCAGATCTGTCATAGACCGTCTATAGGGCTATTTGATTTTCCGGGGAGTGCACAATGTAGGATGTATCCACATTATGGACAGTAGTGTTAAATTCATCCAAAATCTGTCTTTAGATTTTTTTTTGTATTTTTCTCGTGTTTTTTACGCCATTAGGTACCCACATTTTTTTTATGAAACGATAAAAAAAAATCATGCGTTTAAGGGTTAAGCATTTAAAATTTCAATGTGATGATGGTATTTAGTATTTAGTGCTATAGCCATATTTAAAATTATATGTAGATTACTATAGACTAAAGTTATAATTAATTAGTTGTGTCGTGTTTATATTAACACCTCTCCATTTTCTTTCGTGGATGTCGTAAAAGAGGACTAAGGAAATAGGTCTTTGTAAATTTTAGGCGACAGGCTAGAAACCTGTCACTATTATACCTCTTAAATTAAAACCTAAAAAACTAGAAGTGATTATGAAACTTGAAATAGTCGTTGTTTTGTCTATATAGCGACTCGTGTGATCTACCTACGAGTGATGAATGCGTGTATGTGTGTATTTAGGTAAATTGAACACAAACAAATGTTTATCTCATATTCATTTCATTTATTTATCACATTTACAAAATTTAACAAATATGTAAAAGCTATTGCTATCCGTTACATCAACAACTAGGTAACCTTAAGAGGATAGGAGTTGCGCCACTTCTCCATACAAACGTATTCCCCTGTTTTCTCCGTGAATAATGGCATAAGAGCAAATTATTTTTTTCATTAAATTTGTATCTGTTGTGGCTATGCCCCTACGATTTGATTTTATCGATTTTCTAAATTTTTATATTTTTTTATTTAGAATATCGATAAAAGCAAATCGTAGGGGCATAGCCACAACAGATACAAATATAATGTAAAAAAAAAATTGCTGTCATTTTGATGTCATTATTCACGGAGAAAACAGGGGACTACGTTTGTATGGGCAAGTGGTACTCCTATCCTTTTAAGAATGTACTTTACTTACAATAATGAGGCGTGACTAAATTACTAAAACTATTTCTCTTCACTAAGAACTTGTACAGTTTATCTAACCAATAGACAAAGATAATCTACTTTTTTTTTTATTTACTTTAATTGACTAGTAAAAAAAACAATTATCACGTAAAAGGTGTATTAATTTTTATTTGATTATTAAACAACAAAAAACTTTTTCACGGCGTGGGTATTTTCAAAATTTGTCGAAAAGAATTTTCAACTAAAAAAAATCTATAAATAGAGATCTTTGCCCATAAGTTAGGAAAACACTGTAAAAATATTGGACTGTAAACATGCCACATAATTATTTTCGGATGATGATTTTAACCTTCTTTAACCTGTAGGAAGTCACATCAGTAATTAACATAGAAGAGGTTAAAGTAGTTTTTTTTATAAGTATCTGTGGCATGTCTGTTTATAAGTGACTAGATTCATACGTGAATAGCATAAAAACTACATAATGTAATTTTGCATAACCTTACCCATCGGTAAATAAAGCTATGAAGGCTAAAAGTACTTAAAATAGTTATTTAAGATTATAAAAATGCAATATACTTTTAACAGTAACTACTTAAAACTACATTTTATAAAATGTAACATTGCTTTTTTTCTAAAGTTATAAAACTAAAAGTAAGCAACAGGTACTTTTTAATTATTTTTTTTGTTTTTATTTCAATATTTTATATAAACTTTAACCTTGTAATGAGCATTATAACATTTTCAGTTTACTGGATTTCTTAACCTATTCGTAAAATATGTATTCGAATGTTGTGAATTATCTTACCAACTTCACACATACACGTCGTCGTAGTGAAAAAGTGTCATTTATAAAATTTTAACCTGTCGTGGTTTTTAACCTTTTTAATTTAGAGATTTAGTAAGTACATGTTTTTTATAAGCTCCTACACTTGATAAAGAAAAACAATTGCAAATTAATTTCAAGTGATAAAAAAAATTAAGTAATATTCATATTTTCAGACCACAGTAATATTATAGTCCAGTCAAGTAGTAAAAAATGTTTGAAAAGTAACCAAGTAAGCTGCGTTGTTACATTTTAACCTGCCTGCTTTGCGCTTTAACTTTATTTTCTTATCACCTTACATTAGGATAAAAAATTAGGAGACTTCAAAATTTAATAAATGACTCTCCGACAGAAAAATAAGTTGCAAAAAACGCTTGCCATAATTACACGTTTGACATTCATCTGACAACCTGTCAAGTTAGGTTAAAAGGTTAAAAATCCTTTAATAGGATATTGTCCATAGCACGACACTACTTAACCAACAGCTACGTCTACATAGCCAAGGTAATCGATCTGACAGACTAAGTAGCTTTTTAGTTGTCTACCCAAGCCCTTTATACATTCACCAAATTCCATTCACTCATTCATTCAGCAAGCATCTTTATCCTGCTGAGTGATCATACGTCATTTGCTCTGAACAACGCCCATAATCTGGCTCTGGTATTCAACGAAATCCATTACCTTTTGTGCTAGGCTCCTTTTTCTAACCAACATGGCGGCAGCTTGCTCAAATTTGTGTTGGTTCCGTCTGATATACGCTTGTGTGTCGATTACTAGGTTGTTTAACTTGTCCGGGTTTATCTCGTCCATGGCACACTCGTCCATAAGGGGCGGGTTGAAGCGGTAGTAGCTGCCTGGTGATAGCAGGTCGTTGAGGACTAAATGTGTACCTGAGGAAGAAATGGAAATTGAATATCTTTGGAAAATTTCGCTACAATAGTTGATGTAAGTGGAGAAAATAATTTATACAGTGTGGCCGGTTATTGAACGTAAGTATTTTAATCGGTGGGTATACGCGTCTGAAAACACCTGTAGATTTTTTTTTTATATTCACACACACACACACACACATCCTCATGCCCGTATTCCCAAGAGGGGTAGGCAGAACACATGAATTCAAAAATCCAGTGCCACGTTTAGCAATTTCAGGGTAATCAGATGGTAAACCGTGATATTGTAGTGACAGGTCGCTAGCCCATCGCCTACAATACACTAACTAACCCTTTCCCAGAGTCGCCTCTTAGGACACCCACGGGAAGAAAGGGGGAGGTGCTATTCTAACCCGGCACCACACGGGTTTTTATACTCATGTGAAAAAAAAGCGATGAGACATTTGTCACACGCTCAATAATACAAATTTTCAGTAAATATTTTCAGGGCTTTTCAGATGTGTTTATTCGAACACTGGTTAAAATATTCACGGTTAATTTCGCGCCACATTGTAGATAGACGAGTCGAGGTATCTACTACGAGCGAATCTTTAGACACGCGACGAATGAAAATCGGAAAATAACGTTTTCGCATTTGTATCAAATTAAGTTACAAAGATAAGACCTAAAATATGAATGTAGCGTGGATTTTACCAATAAAAACGAACGTCTTCCGTAAACTCGTATATTATTTTTTAAAACAAATTAATTAAACAAAATCTTTCTACTCTAGCGACACGTCCTTTCGTCTTACGGCTTAGCGGTCGACCCCCCATCATTCTATCCTCAATCCTTTCACTCAATACTCCGTTCCCAGGCATTAAGTCATCTCATTCGGTCACACTCATTAGTACATTCCATCTACCGTAAACAATCCATTCTACATGAATGAATCCATAACCTCAAATTTCCCGCCAACGTATCGCAGATATTTGACAGCTGTATACTTTTTACGGTTGGTGGCGCCGCCAAAGGGCGTAATGCTATGCAACCACCGATTGTGACAAAACTTTGTACGAACCCAGTAAAAAAGTTTCATTTTTTTAATTGTGCGTGAATACGTGTACATGTGTGGGTGTTGTGTTCTTGCATGTGCGTGTAAAAAAAAGACAAACCTTCCGTATCCGTGGCAGAGTCCAGGATCTTATTGAACTTGTCCTTCCAGCTGGTCCCAGGGGCCTCCTTCTGCAGCCCCTTGCTCAGCAATTGGTAGTCCAGATGCTTGTTTAGAGCTTTCCCGGTGCCCACAGAGATGACCGTGCCATGTTTAAGCGCATTTGCGCCGAAGAGGAGCTTCGCCTCGTGTAAGCCGACGCTGGTCGGGTTGTTTACCATTATGCCGCCGTCCTGGGGACAAATAAATGAAATAGGAATGACGACTGTGTCAAAAATACGTCTATTTAGTCTGTAGTTGGATTATGGGAAAACATGGGACAAGCGTTAATATTAACGTTTATTCTAAAATTTGAATTTTAACAGCCAAAACCTAACACATTTTTAAGTAATCACATATTGATTCCTTTCGTATTGAAATCATTATAACAGTAGTAAGTGTTGTTGAACCAATCATTTCCAGTTCAGCCTTTGGATTCCACAGAAAAAATATACCACCCTAACCATCCTATTTCATCAAGTTACCCACCCCAACTCACCTTGTTCACCAAGTTACCCACCCCAACTTACCTTTTTTAGCAAGTCACCTACCCAACTGACGTCTAATATCAAGTCATCCACATAAATTACCTGATGCAGCAAGTTGTCCAATCGAAACTCGTTGAAGTAAGTGGGCCACAGGCGGGCGCGGGCGGTCCCGGGGAACACGCTTCGCACACGAAATGGGCATTCGTAGGAGCAGAAGAGGAGAGCTTGGAGCCACTAGCAGTTTACCCACTTTAACTGACGTCTTATAGCATGTTACTCACCCTAACTGATGTTACCCAGCCTTAAAGACTTGGTAGAGTAAGTTATCCACGCCAAAAGACCTGGTAGATTAAGTTACTCACCCAACTGACTAATTAGAGTAAGTTACCCACCTCAAAAGACTCAGTAGAGTAACTTACCCACCCTAACCGACCTATTTCATCAAGTTAACTTACGTTTTTCAGCAAGTTACCCACCCCAATTGACGTTACACGACAAGTCATCCACATAAATTACCTGATGCAGCAAGTTATCCAATCGAAACTCGTTGAAGTAAGTAGGCGCGGCGGCGGACGCGCGCACAGCGTGCCACAGGCGGGCGCGGGCCGTGCCGGGGAACACGCTTCGGACGCGGAACGGGCACTCGTATGAGCGGAAAAGGAGAGCTTGGACCCAGTAACGAGTTACCTTAACTGTCGTTTTACGGCAAGTTACCCACCCTAAAAGACCCGGTAGAGTAAGTTACCCACCCCATCCGACCTAGTGCATTAAGTTACTCACCCCACCCGACCCATTTCATCAAATCATCAAGTCACCCACCCCCCACCCGACCTATTTCATCAAGTTACTCACCCTATTCGACTTAGTCCATTAAGTTACCCACCCCAACTGACCCGGTACAGTAACTTACCCATTCCACCCGGCCTAATCCATTAAGTTACCCTAACTTACCTTTTTCAGCAAGTTATCCACCCCAACTGACAAGTCGTCCACCCAAATTACCTGATGCAACAGATTATCCAGTCTAAACTCGTTGAAATAAGTGGGCGCGGCGGCGGACGCGCGCACAGCGTGCCACAGGCGGGCGCGGGCCGTGCCGGGGAACACGCTTCGGACACGGAACGGGCACTCGTACGAGCGGAAGAGATATGGAGAGAGCTTGGAGCCACTAGCGAGTTATACACCTTAACTGACGTTATACCAAGTTACCCACCCCAAAAGACCCGGTAGAGTAAGTTACCTACCCCACCTGACCTATTTCATCAAGTTACCCCACCCCACTCCACTCGACCTAAGTATTTCATCAAGTTACCCACCCCACCCGACCTATTTCGTCAAGTTACTCACCCTATTCGACTTAGTCCATTAAGTTACCCACCCCAACTGACCCGATACAGTAACTTACCCATTCCACCCGGCCTAGCCTATTAAGTTACCCACCCTACCCGACCTATTTCATCAAGTTAATCACCCCACCCGACCTATTTCATTAAGTTACTCTCCCCAACTGACATTTTACAGAAAGTTACCCACCCCATCCGACCTATTTTAGTAAGTTACTCACCCCACCCGACCTATTTCATCAATTTACCCACCCCAACTTACCTTTTTCAGCAAGCTACACACCCCAATTTACTTTGTTCAGCAAGTTACCCACCCCAACTTACCTTGTTCAGCAAGTCACCTACTAAACTGACGTCTAACATCAAGTCATCCACATAAATTACCTGATGCAGCAAGTTATCCAGCCGAAACTCGTTGAAGTAAGTGGGCGCGGCGGCGGACGCGCGCACAGCGTGCCACAGGCGGGCGCGGGCCGTGCCGGGGAACACGCTTCGGACACGGAACGGGCATTCGTACGAGCGGAAAAGGTAAGGGGATAGTTTGGAACCGGCGTTGACCACGCAGGACACTAGCGCCATCTGTAGAGCGGAATATGAAGTTAGAAAGAAAGAGATTTAATCCACTGGTTGTAGTTAAAAACTAGTAGGTAAAATGGCCACCCAAATGAGAATCAGACTAGCGCTCGAAGTACTAAAAAACACCAAAGGAATTACGATTGTTGTAAGGTTTAGTATTTGTTGTTATAGCGACAGTATAACTAACTACATGATCTGCGAATCTTTTAATAAGAAAAAGCGATGCGTGAATTTAACTGCCGCTGCAAAAATCTTGCTACTTCATAATGCTGGTAATTATAACTTTTTTTTTGTCACACCCTACACCTACAATATAAAATCGAACCCAAATAAAATCTGAACTACTAACGTAACATAATACCAAAAAGAAATTGTACGTAAAACAAAAATACTTGTATATTGCTAGATAATATTTTTAGACTGTTATGGTTGTACGATGTTGCTATATTCGTAAAATTTTGTGAAATAGTAAGATGGCAACACTAACTTTAGGTGTGTCGTGTCTGTTGCATTCCGTTAGAGTGCAATCTCCTAAATTCTTCTGCAGTAGCTTCTCCCACGCATCAGTGTCGTAGTAGGAATGTGTCCACACCAACCTAGACGTGCCTGAAAGGAAAGAATATCTTATTAATAAATAACCTAATAAAATCCATTTTGGATACAGGTTATTTTGCTGACTATACTATTTTCTAACTTTACTTCATTGTCATTCATTCTAGATTAAAGTTCAAGTCAATCAACTAGTTTAAATTACTTAATATCGAAAAAGCCAGAATATTGTGCATGATAATTTTTTTTTTATTGAAATTGAGAAGAAAAAAAGAAACAGAACTTTTTATAAAATGGCAACATTACATATTAAAAAAAACAACACTATGTTTTAATACCTCCAATAAGTGACGTGTTCCCGAACATTTCTTTGGATAGTGTCATATACATTTTGTTGGCCGTTTCGAGATTGCCCACACCGCCCCCTGAAAAAAATCAACCTTTTAATAAAATAAAAAAATACTTTTTCTACCTTGGGAAAAGATCCCATACATTAGAAGGGGGTCATAGCAAATTTCCCGCATGTTAGAAGAAAAAAAAAGAATCCGTTGTGTCAGGTTTAGAAAAACACGCTAGATGTTATCTATGACGTATATAAAATAAACCGGCCAAGTGCGAGTCGGACTCGCGCACGAAGGGTTCCGTACCAAAAACTGCAAAAAATTTAGAATTTTTTAATTTAATTATTTCTTTTTAAAGTAGATATTTAATTAAATACTCTGTGAGCATTTCAAGTATTTAGCTGTCACAGTTATTTAAATAGACCCAAAACAGCAAAAAAAAACACGTTTTTTCTATGGGAGCCCCCCTTAATTATTATTATTATTTTAATTTTTGTATTTGTTGTTATAGCGGCAACAGAAATACATCATCTGTGAAAATTTCAACTCTCTAGCTGTTACGGTTCGTGAGATACAGCCTGGTGACAGACAGACGGACAGACAGACAGCGAAGTCTCAGTAATAGGGTCCCGTTTTTACCCTTTGGGTACGGAACCCTAAAAAAGTATAAACGCTTTATTAAAAACTATGTATCGTTGGATTCAGCTTAAAATAAGTTATTTAAGTATGTGTCACTAAATGTTAATCCATTATGTACTTTTTTGATCTTAATCAAATATCAAATGAACAATTTTAAACTATACTTATTGCCGAGACCCGCCCAAGTAGCACAGATAGCTCACTTTTGACTCACATTTAGTGACATTTGACACCCTGAGCGTAATAAGACCTTTTTAAGACTACACTGGTGATCCTACGGCTGCATAATAGCTTTCAGTGGTTACTTAAACAGCGTAAGTGGGTTAAGAGCTGCATTAAGATCTACAAAACCACCGTTAATACGCTATGAGTGTCATAATGGTATATTTTCACCGACTCTATTCAGCTTCTAGCGTTTTCTAACGCCTTAGTCGTAATAAGGGTTGTTTAGTGGATACATTTACGCCAATTGATGTATAACAAGGTATTTGTGAACTCCTATTACACTGACTCATTAAGGGAACACATGTGAACTATTATGAAGTAATTAGCTGTATAATAGATAAAATGTGGCCCTTATTACAGCTTATTGCTGAGCATGTATACCGCTATTCAGCTTTTATAGCGCCATTGATAGTGTCTGCATACCGGCTGTTTAAACATACACTAGATAGCTCACAGCTCCTTAAAGACTCACTATTGCACCGGGTTACCGGCTTTTTATTTCTAGCGGCTCACATAAGTATTGTTAATCAGGTTATTTCTGAAAAAAAGGCAACATGTGGTACTGTATTCAGTCAACGTAACCTACAAATTTATTCAGTTGACGGTTCGACATCACTTCTGATACTGAGGTACGTAATTTCTTTTTAAATATGAATTCGAAAAACTCGTGGAAAATTAAAGCCAGAACAGGAGCCGTGAGAAGAAAATTATCAAGAGAGTACGAAAGACTCATGGAGACCAACGATATCGAACCTTTTAGTCGAGATGTCAGCACAGTTAGTACCAATCAGGAGGGTTCCGTACAAATTAATGAACCTAACAACATAATCAACCCAGATACACAACCAATAGGTTGCTAGCCTGTCGCCTAAAAAATATACCTAAATCCTTTGTTGCATCTTACGACATCCACGTCACGGTAGAACTGGAGAGGTGTTATTTTCTAGACCCGACACCACATGGGTTCAAAATAAATACCTACGTGTTGACATATTGCGTTCATGTATACGTTAAAAAATAAAGTAGGTATGTACTTACATTTATAATTATACTATTTATAAATATCTATCTACCCTGCTTAATTAGTCGTGCGCGCCTAAAATAATATTAATAGTTATCAGTGTGGTGTCGGGTTTAGAATAACATCTCTCCATTTCTTCCGTGGATGTCGTAAGAGGTGACAAGAAGGTTTTGTCTATTCAGCGTTTCGTGTGCTCTACCTACTCCATTTGGGAATACAGGAGTGATGTAAGTATGTATGTAATAGCTATCCATGCGGTGGTTTTTCATATAGTACTATGGATCCCTAAAAATTTTAATAACAATAAGTGTAATAGCCGTTTAACTGTTCACATCATGGCTAAAAGTAGAACTTGTGAACCATTAAAACTAAACAAAGTCGCTTATAGCTGCATACAGGTCAGATGTGACATTATATTCAACTTTTTGCTTATTACTAGTTCACTAGTGAGTTATTAATCATTCTTTAGCTGAATATAAAAGTTTTAAGCGTTCACGTAGCTGTTTAAAGTGAACCACCATTTTGTTGTAATAACCTATAAATACTTTGAACTATTTTTCAACTTTTATGATGTTTTACGAATTAATTAGCAACCTATTACAGTAGTGTTTACTTGATAATATTATAATAATAACTTGGTAATTCGTAAATGTTATAAAAACACTAAAAATTGTTAAGTCAAGTTTTTATTACGGTTTATTTATATCACAAAACTAATTTAAAACAGAATATTATCGTGGCGCACAAAAATTTTCTTAGATAACATGTATATATATTGGCAGTAAAATTTAATTCCCAATAATTTTCTCTTATATTTAGTATGTAAAACGATAGTACTTATCAGGATAAATGCTGAATATCTTTCCGCCATATGCAATCAATAGTTTCCTTCACGAAACGTAAAGTGTTTGTCATGACAGAACTGCAATGGACCATTTATTTAAACTAGCACTTGCGTTGCTAACTTCAGACGCAATTTTAAGCGTCTTATTTCCCGATTAGAGCGTACTTGTGACATATTTTCTGAATAAATAGTAACATGTCACCCCTTAGTCAGCCGATATTCAGCTCAGAGTACTGCCGTTACCCTTTATAACACTGTTAAATTGCTGCTATTCAGCTGTGAACCCTTATAACACCGTTAAATCGCTGCTACACAGCTCTTAACCAGCTATGTGAACTTTTAGCTGAATAATTTGTGCCCATTTAAGAGGTATAAGAGCTATTTACACCTGTATACAGCTCTTATAACTCTTAAAAGTGAATTATTATTCAACTTTAAGCGTGCTGGGAATCCGTTATTCAGCTGATAAGCAGCTATCTGTGCTACTTGGGCGGCTTACCGCCAATTACGGGCTTGCCGGGAACCGGTCTTATGCCACTCTAAGGGCAAACTAAGTACTTGACAAAATAGGTAGATTTAGCAACTCACCAATAACAGCAGCAATGATAGCCCCGGTGCTGACGCCAATAATGTAGTCAAACATATCCTGCACCCTCCGTCCGGTCAGTTTTTCCAAGTGCCTCAACACTTCGATGGCTATGAGGCCCCTTATGCCCCCGCCGTCTATGGACAGGATGTTGGGGCCGGGGCCTTTTGTGGGGCCCGTGTAGCCCATGAGGGCCAAAGCCTGGGGGCAAAAGTAAATGAAATAAAAAAAAACTTATACATGTCACCAGAAAGTAACAAAATCCGTAAATCTATAAATTTTCTCGGTGAATATACTTTCGTACAATTTTTTTGTGTTGTTTTTTTGCTTGATCAGATCATCCAAAAATGGCATGCACGGAACAACAAAAAATCCGCATCCGCATAAACTCCGCATTATTCTTTTGCGGAAGCGAATGCAGATTTTGAATTGAGTCCGCAGGATACCTAACCTGTTCAATTCAATATGCCTGTTAATTTGGTGTTTAAATTACTACGCCCATTTCTTTATACACACGATTTGCAACTTCTACTGAAATAGGGTCTTTGACAACAGTAAAAATAAACTATAATTTGTGGCCATCCTAACAGATTATAGGAAAATTAAACATATTTCACTTTCTTTTGTTCAAAATATTATGCATTTTTAGAGTATTTTGTTCTATTAATTTCTAATATTCGTTAATAATGTATCTGTGACTGAAACGCTTGCGATTGATTGATGACGTCACATACCATGAAAGGTATCTGTGGTCAAATTGGACATTGATAATTTGACATGATAATTTTGACAGCTTCTTTGTGTGGTGCCTTTGTTTACTTGCATGTGACGTCTAACAGCGTTTTTGGCGTGAGTTTGAGAATTTGAACTTTAATATTTATTTTCTTTGTTAATACAGACAAGAATCCGGAAATACTCATATATCGTGTTTATTACATAATGAAGAATTAATTAAAAGTATATTTCAAAAATGTTCAAAAACCCTATTATAGTGTTCAAAGTCTATTACCTAAAACTGACAAACAGCAGGCTTAGCACAAGAAAAGGCAGACTATAACTTTCACCTAACTAGAGACGTCATAAAATGACAGGTTGTCAATGTAACGCATGTGTCGATTCCTACAGTTTCAAATTACCTCTTTGACGATGCCCACAGTCTCTTTGGTGATGGGTTCTTCATTGTTCAGTCTTCTTTGTACCCTGAGTAAAGCTCGTACAGCACCTTCCTGTAAAAAAATGTTAAAAGATTTATACTACGATATGATAAGTAATTCTAAATAAGCCATTCAACTTTTTGTTTCATATTTCTGCTTAGAAAAAACACAAAACAAGTACGTACAGAAATCAATCAAGTGTATGTACTTCACTTTTCATACCTACGCTCGGCGGTCGCCTTAGGGATGTCAATTATGGCGTATCGTATAAGCTATCGTGATAGTGGCACTTATATCCGGTCTTTTAATTTAATGATAAGTAAAATATTTTACTTGTTTTCTGGTAGGTTCTTATGGTATTATGGTATTCTACGTACTTTGATGGCGTAGTCTCTCGACTCGGGGTACTGTTTCAGATGATCTATGAAGTGTTCTGTCCTCCTCATGAGGCATTCTGTTGTTTCTGCGGTCACCAATGCCGATATAACGTAGGCCGTTCGCGAGTGGATTGACGTCTGAAAACAAAAGATTTCGGTATTGATAGGCGTTTAAGAATGGGGCGACAATTAATTAATCGATTGATGAATGAGATTCGTTTCTCGAGATTAATATTAGAAATATTTGCTATCGTTAAGTTACTAGAGTATGTATATTGTATACTCTGATATTTTTTACTTTAACGACAGCAAATATTTCTAATACAGTCAGCCTCTAACTCTCAACCTGCTAAACATCCAATTTCCCTGACTGAGTCAGGGAAATTGGATGTTTAGCAGGTTGAGATACTTCTAAAATTAACCTTATTACTATTTCCAGCCAGTTGCATGACATAATTACTCAATATCGAACTTCATGGTGAAGTTTGTCCTATAATGCGAACAAATTATGAAGGCGGTCAACCTGCTTAACATTCAGATTCCCTGACTGTACATTTTAATCGCTAGTAATTTATCCGATGAATGAATCGATTAATCGATCTCGTAATTAATCATCATTGCGGGCCCAAGTAGCACAGATAGCTCACTTTTAACTCACATTTAGTGACATTTGACACCCTGAGCGTAATAAGACCTTTTTAAGACTACACTGGTGATCCTACGGCTGCATAATAGCTTTCAGTGGTTACTTAAACAGCGTAAGTGGGTTAAGAGCTGCATTAAGATCTACAAAACCACCGTTAATACGCTAAGAGTGTCATAATGGTATATTTTCACCGACTCTATTCAGCTTCTAGCGTTTTCTACCGCCTTAGTCGTAATAAGGGTTGTTTAGTGGGTAAATTTACGCCAATTGATGTATAACAAGGTATTTGTGAACTCCTATTACACTGACTCATTAAGGGAACACATGTGAACTATTATGAAGTAATTAGCTGTATAATAGATAAAATGTGGCCCTTATTACAGCTTATTGCTGAGCAGGTATACCGCTATTCAGCTTTTATAGCGCCATTGATAGTGTCTGCATACCTGGCTTATTACTAGTTCACTAGTGAGTTATTAATCATTCTTTAGCTGAATATAAAAGTTTTAAGCGTTCACGTCGCTGTTTAAAGTGAACCACCATTTTGTTGTAATAACCTATAAATACTTTGAACTATTTTTCAACTTTTATGATGTTTTACGAATTAATTAGCAACCTATTACAGTAGTGTTTACCTGATAATATTATAATAATAACTTGGTACTTCGTAAATGTTATAAAAACACTAAAAATTGTTAAGTCAAGTTTTTATTACGGTTTATTTATTTCACAAAACTAATTTAAAACAGAATATTATCGTGGCGCACAAAAATTTTCTTAGATAACATGCATATATATTGGCAGTAAAATTTAATTCCCAATAATTTTCTCTTATATTTAGTATGTAAAACATTTAGTAAGTAACCAGGATAAATGCTGAATATCTTTCCGCCATATGCAATCAATAGTTTCCTTCACGAAACGTAAAGTGTTTGTCATGACAGAACTGGACCATTAACTTAAACTAGCACTTGCGTTGCTAACTTCAGACTCAATTTTAAGCGTCTTATTTCCCGATTAGAGCGTACTTGTGACATATTTTCTGAATAAATAGTAACATGTCACCCCTTAGTCAGCCGATATTCAGCTCAGAGTAGTGCCGTTACCCTTTATAACACTGTTAAATTGCTGCTATTCAGCTGTGAACCCTTATAACACCGTTAAATCGCTGTTATGCAGCTCTTAACCAGCTATGTGAACTTTTAGCTGAATAATTTGTGCCCATTTAAGCGTTATAAGAGCTATTTACACCCATATACAGCTCTTATAACTCTTAAATGTGAATTATTATTCAACCTTAAGCGTTATGGGAATCCGTTATTCAGCTGATAAGCAGCTATCTGTGCTACTTGGGGGATAACATGGCAAAGTTTTAAGTAGTGGGTTTTGAATCTTGCCAAGTTACATTCCGGGGCCAAACAATGTAAACATAAAAGCTATGACTATTTCACGTTTCGTAGCCACATTTAGTTATAGCCTATTATCTCATACAGTCTCTACCACGCCATCACCTCATGTTTACATAGCATCCGAACAGTGCATGACAGATAAAGATATTGTGTAAACCTACTTGGAAAGTGTGACACTATCTCTATTACGACTTTCCTTCAAAATAAATGACGCGATCACGATAATTCTTCTGTAAATATGTAAGTCACGATGCAATCTTACATGAAATCTTAGCACAGCAACACGCGCGAGTCGTTTCGCTCGGAATAGACCACCTGTCACTGCCTGACGTCTCTAGTTAGACAGTGACAGGTATACTCTACTCGCGTCCTGTCGCACTAAGCCGGCTGACATTCTAGTTAGACATACAATCACGCCTGTGTTCCCAAATGGGGTAGGCAGAGCACACGCAACGTGACATAGACAAAACCATAATTATGACTATATCACGCTTCGCAGCCACTTCCAGCATAGTTTCAGGTCTGCAAAGATGGATGAGGTATAATAGTGACGGGTTGCTAGCCTGTCGCCTAAAACATACCGAAACCTATATCCTTAGTCGCCTCTTACGTAATCCACGGAAGAAATGGAGAGGTGTTATTCTAAACCGACATCACACGGCAGTAGTAGTTCTAAGCCGACTACTTGAATTGTTTCGTCATGTGGTATTGTTTCGTCATCAACATCATCGTCGTCATCATCAATCAAGCATCATCAATTCATTCATACATACATACAGCACACCTGTATTCCCGAATAAAACTTTTGATCATTGCAGATATCAAAGTGTAACGGACTATCCAAATCTATTGGACACCTATCTCAAAATAAACCTGTATTCCTAAATGGGGTAGGCAGTAGGCAGTGCACACAAAACCTAACACAGACACAACAACATGTTAAATAGACACTTTTAAAAGTTGGATAAAAATGGGAGGTATGATATTGCCTAAAGCATATCTTAAGTCTTAACCTATAACAAAAACGTTACAAACAGAATTATCATAACAAGGAAATCTTAAGCAGTTTTATCATATTCCAATAAAAAATAAGCCAAATAAGAAGGCCATCATTTTTTTATCTAAAGCTAGATAAGCACTGACCCCCTAGTAAATATAAGCAAAGATAAAACTTATCTATTATCAGCTGATTCCCATTTATTGGGGCAGATTTTCTTTGTTTGGAAAGTGTTACAACTTCACATAATGTAAACAGATAGAACCGGATAGGAAGAGCAGACAAAACGTTACATATAGGCACAGGAATGCTATGACTATTATAGTTTAAAGCCACTTCTAGCAAAATTATAGGTTTAAAATTAGATGAGAGAGGTAAAAAAGTGACAGGTTGCTAGCCTGTCGCCTAAAGCATATATCTTAACCTGTTACCTTTGTCACCTCTTAAGACATCTACGGAAGAAATGGAGAGATATTATTCTAAATTCGGCATAACACGGAATATTTCACAAAAGGGCATTATTTATTTTACAACTAGCTTTCCGCCCGCGGCTTCGCCCGCGTGGAACTCGGTTATATTGCGGTATAAAGCACAACTATAAGAAAACTTCTCGTTTCAAACGACACACAGCGCCATCGATCTATCATCTATCGATCTAACATCTATCGATCGATATCGATCTATCATCGATTTATATCGATCTATCAAGCAAACTATATTTTTGTTTTCCCTCGAGAACATCAATTTTTTCCGGGATAAAAAGTACCCTATTATTTAATCCGGACTTCTATCTTTATGTCTGCAAAATTTCAAAGCAATCGGTTCAGTAGTTACGGCGTGAAAGCGGAACAAACAAACAAACAAACAAACAAACAAACAAACAAACAAACAAACTCACTTTCTGACTTATAATATTAGTAAGGATATTCAGTGTATTAAAAACACAATCAACCAATAATAAACTTTTGTTTATATTTATATGTTGTCAACTTGCCAATACATTGCACAGGTGTTACTTATTTATTTTATTATGAACATGATCTGACGATCTCAAAATATATTTATATTTACAGATAATAGCTAAGTCCAGTCCACACCAGTGCGCTTTCACGTTCACCTTGCGTCTTCCTCTGACGCATGCCCGTGCAACCACCAACAACAGCGGACGATCGGACAGAGGACGGATCAAGTTTCAGCGCATGCGCTGTGGTTGCAGGGGCATGCGTCAGAAGAAGACGCAAGGTGAACGTGAAAGCGCACTGGTGTGGAGTTAGCTATAAAGTTAGACCAAAGTCTATTAATTTGCTTGATAAACTATTAATACTAAACTAATGCTTAAAAAGCAAACTTTTTTTCCATTTATAGTGTGTGCATTTTTCTACCTATGCAGAGTTATGGATAAGATATAGAGGGACATAATGGGTTCAAGCATCCTCCCTTTAAAGTGTAAAACAATTGAAACACAAAAATAAATAAACATAAACATCTCACCCTACCTACGGGGTAGGTAGAAACAACCGAGCATCATTCACCTCTGTTCTGGCATACCTCTTGTGCTTAACATTCATTCCTCAAATCATACATACTCATGGTTTCAGGTACTTTTAATTTGGTGTTTCAGAACATCACTATTCCAGTTTGTATACATTCTTTGAGAGTAATAATACTTCCTTTGAAAATTTGCTTAAACACTCTTTGGCCCATTCAGGATAGCAATAGACTTTTAAGTTTTAACAGACAAAATTTGAATTATTCTCTGAAATCCAAAGGTAATACTGGAAACCATTATTGCAATAACACTTATTACTGTTTGTTGTAATGTTATTGCAATAATGATATTCAGTTTTACCTTTGTATTACTGTTTGTCATAATGTTCTCAACACAAACGGTTTCACCATTTGCTGTGACGTCTTAAGTATTTTAAAAAAATTGTGAGAATTTTACCGTAAAAGTTAAAAGTCTAATGTTATACTGAATGGACCATAGTTTTATCCATTCTCTCCAAAATATATAAAATAAAAATTAAACAACAACTCACCTTGGTAACAACAGGTTTATTGGATTTCCAGCTACTTTCCGATATTTTTCCAAAGTGAGTGTCTTTTTTCAGCTTTAAACCCTGCCATAGGCCTTCCATCGTAATTTCCTTGGCCTCCGAACCAACTTCTAAGACTTCCTGGTTAATTTTTTCATCTTGAATCTGTATTTTCGGTTTTTCTTTGTCTATGGTCTTTTCTGTTGTATTGCTGGGAATTGCTTTTGTGTCCGTGGAATCTATTTCTTTGACGGTTGTGGAAAGACGAGCAGTGACAGCTTTTTCAAATTTCCTTATTAGATCTGTAATTCGTAATTTAATTTTAAGTTTTTAAAAGTAAATAAGAATTAATTGAATTTTTCACAAAATGTACTTATTTGGACAATATGTGGGTAGTTAGTGTTACCCACAATTGAGGGTGGCTGTGGAAAGCGGTCTGCCAAGCAGCACATCTGCTCTTCACACAATTTGTAAGTTATGTCTATCAAATATTAAAAAATAACAAGTAATGGTTGAGATCTAAGATAAAAGGCATCCATATTTATGTAAAATAAGATACCAATTAATCTGGAAGCAGATATTTTCAAATAATTGTTTTTCAGTACTTTAAAAATTTAATAATAAGAGTTAATGTAATATTCACATCCACTTTAAAATTAATGTTAACTGGTGACTTTCCCACCGTCTTAACATCAGACCAATACATAAATAATAAACACTTTATTGTACAAAAGGAAAGAACATCAAATTAAACAAAATGTATAAACAAATGTAATGGTGAAGTACAAAGGCGGACACATGCCTGTTTTCTGTTTTCCACCAATAAACCTAACAACTGCTTAATTTTATTTAACTCTATTTGGTTTGGTGGTCTCTCAGTTAACAGACTAGACATATAATAATTAAAAAAAAGGCTCAAGCAAAGACAAATATGTAAATCTATGTTGATTTAAAAGTGTGTTGAAAATTCTTTACAATTTTAACAAAAAGATAATTTATACAGCATTACACTGGTAAACACAGGATAGTAAACACAGTTGAAGTCGTTGCCCTTTTTGGAGGCCGAAGGAGTCATTTACTCAATGTATACTGCCCTCAATTTAAAATAATTGATGCCTTGCAGATGTCTTGTTTCAGATAGCAATTACAGATGAAAATAACCTTTATACAGCGTTTTTGTTTAGTTGAATTAGTCGAAAATATGTAGTAAATGTATGGTACTCACTGTCCCATTGTTCTGGTGATGCTGGCTTCATTTTTTGAACTAATTTCTCAACTTCTGTATGTAAGTTTGTCATAGACAGGTAGTGTCTTATGATCCTCCATTGACTGCCCAGCGAAGACATTTTCGACGCTTTTTTAAGCAAAACTCACTACAAATATTGTCTAGTTTCTTTATTTAACCACAAAAACACTTGATTAATTTCTTATTTGAAGATATTAGGTAAAATACTGAGCTAAGAAAACACGCTCGCGTCCGTCAGTCGCTCCGTGCTCGATTTATTTGATACACACACTTTTGAAGTACAGAGAACTATCTCGACGATTGGAGATCACGCTCTCTCAAGCAGCTTCGTATCACGGCCAAAGCAAATGTATATTATTCACGTAAAACCTTGGCGAAAATATAAATAAATCAATGACAGATAGATACACTGTTCGCAAATGACGTAAAATCGTACGATAACAGTGCTGCCAATCGCTGGCGATCGCACCGAACTGTTTCCGCTCACTTCACTTTCGTTTCATTCACTTTCCTTTTTCACTTAGTTCAAAAGTCTGAATCCAGTCCTTTTTAAAATAATTGTAACGGGTTGTGTACCTTCCTTCACAAGTTTTGAGTAAGTACTGAGGAACCGGTTGATTATCAACAAGTTTTATACGTTTATCAAAACATGTTTGCTAACACCGCGCCGCCACTGCGCTACGTGACGCTTTTGGCCACACGTCCCGAGCGACTCAATGAAAATGCGCCACTCCGTAAACAAAATATCGTATGATCGGGTTTTGTAACAGTTCCAAGACTTTATTTCCGCATCACTACCATGACTAGACTGGGGCGTCGGCTATGAAATGATTGTTTACAGATTTTAAACTCATCTCGTCAGTCACAGTACCTATCTTAATCAACAATCTTGCACTAACTTTGACTATTATTTAGGACTTTTTCAATGTCTTGGAATTATTATGTTTATTTCTGAATTATGAGTAATTCCTAAAAATAATTAAAAAAATTATTAAACCCACACCAAGCAATTTTTGAATATTTCTACAGTTAACGACATGAAAACGCAGTTATGCCTTTTTAAATTTGTAAGTCAGTCGAGGGCGCCCTGAGAGAAGTATGTCAGAATAGATGCGAATGGCGCTCTGCTGTCTCTGCCTACCCGCAAGGAATGAAGGTGCGTTTATATTAGGCTGTCGTGATCTGTCGTGACGCGTCAGAAGGGTATCGGTTTCATACATTTTGTTCTGTAGCGTTCACACTTATAAGATGCGATCTGTTGTGATCTGTCGTGATGTGTCGCGACAGAAGCGATCCCGATCCGCGACAGATTGGTGACGCCGCGTTCACATTTCGCCGCGTTCACATTTGGTTCACGAAATAATTTACAACCCAAGATGTAAAGAATATAAGGACCAGGCTATTAGATCAACTATTTGGGAAGAGATAGGAGAAAAAATGAAACAACCTCGTAAGTGTGAACGGGGTATCTGTTGTGTTGTGACGCGTCAGAGCTGCACGATATAGAAAAAGAGGTACTTATTGAATACGTACGAGGATAAAAAATAATTTACAATAAAGTATTGCTAAATTGGAGAAAAAATCATCCAAAAATAGCTAAATATATGGAAAAAAAGTTGCTGAAATTATCCCAAAAGTTGCCAGTTTTAAGCTACAAAGATGGCAACACTGGTCTAGGCGTCACAACACGACAGACAAATGTAAACGGTCGGCGTCACGACAGATCACAACACAACAGATCACGACAGCCAAATATAAACGCACCTTAAGGCGTGACGGTTATGTATGCATGTATGTAAGTTAGTAACTTATAATGTTGTTACACATGTTTAGCCCTCATGACCTCATATACCTACCTGTGTTGTTTTACGGACTTACTTATAGATTTGTGATTTTTAAACGTAAATTTAACTTTACAAACCTCTTCATACTCATTCCGTTCGTCCGAACGCTGCTGCAAATGCTGAAAAACTATGATTAGAGTTATTTTTACAGCGACCTATTTTCTCGCGTTACACGGTTATATTTATAAAAAAATTACGTAGAAAATCACGCCACGTTGCCACACCCATTTTATTTATTTTAAGATTCCTGTTACGTGTTATAAGTAAATATGAACAAAATGATTGTTAATCAGTAGAGATCCTTGTTTAATTAAAACTCTCAAGGTTTCATTTTCTTTGTGGTGTCGGGATAGAATAACACTTCTCCATTTCTTCCGTGGATGTCGTAAAAAGCTACTATGTAAATAGGTTTAGGTAGATAAGTATGCTTTAGGCGACAGGGTGGTAACCTGTCTCTATTATACCACCTCTTCCATCTGTTCCCATACCTAATATTATGCTAAAAGTGGCTGCGAAGTTTGAAATAGTCATAACCGGTTTTGTCTATGTCACGTCCGGGTGCTCTGCCAACCCCATTTGGGGACAAAGGCGTCAATGTAAGTATGTATGTATCTTATCACGGCGGGAGGCGCGCCCCATAATGCAACACGGATGGTCGCTACTGGGTAAAAAATACCACAATGTGTTTATTGTAAAAGTGGTGGTTTGTTATAGGTATTTCAATAAAACATTATTTTATATTATATTTTGTTACATTTTCAACGAAATAATCTGAGAAAAAAGTAGTTACCTCTTAATACAAAATTATTATCTTTTTGTAAAGACACAGCATATACATCAGCATTCTTTTGCACATAGCTTAATAAAAAACCAAAAATTTGACCCTAAACAAATAAAAAAGTGTAAAAACGAGATCAATACAGAATTAGTATCTTGTGTTCTTAGTTATAATGATAAATATGACATGCATTAATTTGGCATTTGTTTGAAAAAAAAAATGTTCAAAGTTTGATCACTTTCCTTACAATGTGGCACATTGAATGTTCAATCTGAATGTACTTTTTGGGCTCATTCTTCACAAACAGACTATAGTTATGCTCTTTACATATTTTTATGACATAAATATCATAAATTTCAATCAGTGTCTTTACTGTCCGTTTGTCTTCTCCTTCATGCTCTGAATTACTTTCATGTTCACTATATTTTTCATTGTCTTCAATTTTAGAATTATCTTCTTCTTGACTATTTTCTAAATGCAGTAAATGTTCTATTTTTTCTTCAATGAGTGGAAATAAGGCATATTTATAATGTAAATCAACAAAAATGTAAAATGTAGACTGTTTAAAATAATGACACAAATAGTCGCTACTGGGTTAAAAATACCCATTCGCACTTTAGATGTGTGTTTTAGCCGAAAGCCGCATGCACACTGCCTACATATTCCAAAAAGCAGTCTAACGTACGTTTCTCGGAAGGTACCTAAAGTGACTCGACTCAAAATTAAGTAATAAAATAAATATTTGCGAATTTATGCACCGTGTGGTAAATTTTACCCGGTAGCGCCTCCCGCCGTGTTAAGCAATACGTTGTTGAGCAGTTTAAGTCGTTGATGCTACATTATGGTAGGTACCTACATTAGACTACATTACATTTAAAAGTGCCTAGGTACTCAAAAAATCGTATCAAAAATCACAAAACAATAGATAGGTATGACTACGGGGAAATTGTCTAGCGCGTCATGCGCTCGGCTAGAAGTAAACAACGCCCTAAAACTAAACATCCCTTGCACTTCGTGTTTTCCAAAACACTGTCAGTTTTAATGATTCATGTACAGCCTATTTTTGAACTATTAGTGCAATAACAACAACAACAAACACTAGTTCTCAAAACAGTCTCACGTGAATTCAAATGTGAGTCGTGCTTTGGCTAATCATCTTGTGCGTTGTACTAAACAATGTTATCAACTTATGTGAGAGTTGATCTCCTTACGATGATAATGACGCGACGATTAGCTTATCGAGATAGCAAAGGACTGTGAAGAGAAACTTCAACTCTAGTGAAATAGGTTCTTCACTACAGATGGAGTATTGTAATGGTAAAACATAAATATGAGTAAAACTTCTGTTTTCATTTATTGACCAGACACGCGATGCATGATTAAGTTTAAGTCTCAGAAAGATCTGAAATCGCGACGTCATTAAATTAACTTGACCGACAATAGGTGTCTAACAGTATTTAGAACAGTTTGTGTATTTTTGTTATATGGTTATGGTTAGCGTATTGACACCATATTGTGGCACTAAGTAGCATATTTAACTTAGGTTGAACTCAAGTGAATATGTGTATTCCGTGGAATACGTTTTGTTTTTGGACGCAATGCGTAATAACAATCCTTACTAATATTATCCTTAGTAATACTTATTATAAGTCAGAAAGTGAGTTTGTTTGTTTGTTTGTTCCACTTTCACGCCGTAACTACTGAACCGATTGCTTTGAAATTTTGCAGACGTAAAGATAGAAGTCCGGATTAAATAATAGGCTACTTTTTATCCCGGATAAAATTCATGTTTCCGAGGGAAAACAAAAATATAGTTTGCTTGATACCTTGATAGATCGATAATTATCGATGATAGATCGATATCAATCGATGACCGATCGATAGATGATAGATTGATAGCGCTGTGTGTCGTTTGAAACGAGAAGTTTTCTTATAGTTGTGCTTTATACCGCAATATAACCGAGTTCCACGCGGGCGAAGCCGCGGGCGGAAAGCTAGTGAACAATAAAAAAAAGTTGTGGTATGTGTTCTTCTTTACGTATCATAAATGAAAATAAAATGCCATAGTGTTATTCCATAAGTGCATATCAATCAAAGAAACCGGATAACCCAGAAATGTCTAAATATTGAAACCACGTATCATCAGACAAGTCATTTCATTGGCCCAAAATGTTCATGCCAATAATCATACCAGACGGTATGATTTTCATAACACAGAGCAAGACACAATCTCTATTATTAGAATCGTACTGACGAGGTCATTTTAATGAACGATTACGTGCAAACATTTCTTAAAATCGCATACTGACGTGTTATTACTTTAATACCTAATAAATTGATACGTTATCAAGTCATCATTATACTTATGACGGGCAATAAACAAATGAAGTTCGATCAAGCTTTTCATAACCATTTAACCATTAACCCTTTATGACGCAGAGAAGTTCATTTCTATTTTGAAATAAATCTCTACACACCAACAAAGTAGATGTACAACACTTTAAATAGGTAAATATGTAGTTGGGAAATGAGCTCTAAGTAGCTAAGTCATCCACACTAAAATCAAAAATATTTTTGATGTATTTAAAGACGTTATGTTTCTAATAAATTTCTTTGACCGTAAACAAAAAAACGACAAATGACCTACCTACTAATTTAGTTTCAGTTCCCGACAGCCAATTAATATGGTGAAGTAAGTGCACCTACAAGCAGAAATAAATGTAAGTGTACACTTTTTACGATAATGTTTTATTTCAAAACATAGTAATGTTGTACATGCAATAAGAAACTACGTTGAGGATCGAATTAACCTTTTCAAAATAAAAACTAATTAAGAATTTAAAACAAAAATACCGGTGACATGAAATTTGTTAACAGGTATTTAAAAAATCGTTGTTTTATAATAACAATGATATAAACGGAAAGAATAATGCGCAGTGTCTACGTATCTGCATAGCTGTTGAATTACATAACAGCCCAAGGTCGGCTGAATGTAAACAGAAACTTGTTTTTAACGTAGTTGCACGTAGATATTGTTGATTGCTTGCTTCAACAGAACTCTCGTGCGTAGAAAATAAATACAGATTCAAGGGTAGTCTTAACTTTGTAATATGATTACCATAACTGTTATATCGTTAAACAATCCGTCTTTACAAATCTATGCTTTAAAGTTATTTTATTTCTAAACAAGCACGCACGGGAATCGTGTCATGGAAGTCTTTTTTTTAACTTTGGCAAATGACGCTTACTTCGAATGCCAATACAGACTTTTTTCAAGTCGTCAGTCGGTAATTAGCGAAAGAATAACTATTTTATGTTTATTTTATGTTTTCCGGAAATACAATTTGTGCGTTTTTTATAAGTTGGCACACTAAATCCATTCAATTGTTCATTCACCAAGGACGTTAAGGTCAATGCCAAAAGGTCATTCACCTTTCATCCTTCAAGACCTTCAATCTTCAATTTCTTCGTTTTCACTGCAAACTAAGCTCAGTTGGCTCAGATATCCAACTATCATGCTTGCCTGATGCCAAAAACATTTAAACAGTTATACTTGTTTGTATACTTAAATTAACGTTTGAGTCTGAGCAAAAAAAAATTTACTTTACTTTAAAAAACAGTGTCTGGAATCAATGATTTTTAAAGTAAATAGGACATTGGGCGAAAGTTACGAAAAAATAAAAGCAAACTTAATGAATATAAGCACTTTAGTTTATTTATCTAATCCCGCTTGTCTCAACGGTTTAATTTTACTTACAGTAAACAAGGCTCAGGTAAAATCGGAGGGAAAAGAAACAACTGCATAATACAAAACAGCTGAATATATTTCTTACGAAATTAAACGTAACAATATCATATCAAGGGATATTAGCAAAGCTAATTTTACTACATTGTACATTCGAGAACATTTTACCTACTAACAGTTGAAGATACTGAACTCCCTTCTTACAACCTTTCGTGCCTATTTTAGTTCACATTTTCACTATAAACGTGTATTTTTGTTTCTTAAACTGTGTTTATAAACAAAAATCCATGTGTTTTTGACACAAGGAACTTGCGGTAAGCATTATACTTCAATGTAGGCTGAAAAATAGATTAAAGATTTGCGTAGTGCCTCCCAAACATTGTTTATAGTGAATACGTGTTACAATCCCCGGAAACTAACTTGGCAAGATTTAAATAAAATAGTGGGGGTAAGTTCGCGCATCACTTTTTCCAAGGAAAACTACTAACCCCATGGCAAATTTCGTCAGTAAGCAGACCCCGTATAACATGAGCAACCATAGTTATGAGAGCTCAACTTAAATCAGACGTCACATTAATTACCAAAACGAATATTTCCGGGCTAAACCAGCTTTTTCTCTGCAGCTGGCAAGAGTCAGTATCTTCAACTGTTACCTTTGAAATAACATACTAGTTGTCAGTTAAAGCTACAGATGGCAGCACCGCCGATTGTGAACGATCTATCGATCATTTTCAGAAGTGGGATACTGATAAAGTTACGTTTTATAGAATCAGCGGCGCGCCAAATTTGTTCGTTTATACAATTCGCTAATTAGTATACATAATTATTGTATTATTTTCTAACATTATGTTAGTAGGCAAGCATTATGTGACAAGTGACACTACTAACGTATTTTAGTGTCAAATAGTGTCAAGTCCAATGTAACTTTGATAAGATTTACATTAAAACATTCACCTTTGGAAGCAAGTTTTCAATTTCGTCAAATCAATTTGATAGATTATTTTATCATAACCACTTTTTCTTTAATTTTTTAGTTCGATTTTATTTATTTTTATTTATTTCATATTTTTGAAGGACCAAGGGCACACAGAAGCGGAGCCCTGTCGCCATTTTTTGTGTCGATTACAAAAGAAAATGTGACAAGTAGGAAAAAGGCGATGTGTTGATGTGTCGAAAAAAATGTGACAAGTAGGAAAAAGGCGATGTGTTGATGTGTCGAAAAAAATGTGACAAGTAGGAAAGAGACGTGTCAGTTATGTCAGTGACATTTTTTTGTAGCCAATGTACTATTTACATTTTATACATACCTCAACTCAACAATATGTTATCCTCTAGCATACATAAAAACAGCTTAAAGTAATTTTTATTTGTCATATAGCATGTCGAGACATTTATTATTATTAGATACATAGTTCTTTCTTATTCGAGACAATAATAAAAATGGCTGCTCCAAATATTCAATCTCTGTAGGCTAGATAGCTGTCACTTTCTGACGTCTCTAGTTAGACAGTGACAGGTATAGTCTTTCGCGCTTCTCTACTCGCGCCTTGCTGTGCAAAGCCGACTGGATATCTACTTATTCTATCTCAAGTACGGGCAAAAGATAAGCGAAAATCGAATATTTAGAAACAGCCATAATTTCTTTCCGATGTGTCGCATATATTTTTAGTCAATTGGGACCCATTGTCCGGATCGTTACTAACATCTCACCCAATGGCGATAAACCGCAAAGCAGCAGCGTTAGCGATGTTGCGTTCCGAGGCATTCAAAGTTCTTTTCGTAAATAAACTATAATACGACGGCTAAATAAAAAAGTATTATTTTATTTTCAACACATAACTAAAAAAAAATCGTCTCACTCTCATAATGTGTGTTGTATTACTATTTTTTCATTGTTTAATACTTTCACTCTCGATTTATTAAAATGTACAGAAAAAGCCTTTTTTGTGACAGTAGCTCTTACTTTGTGACATTAGAAAAAGATTACCTATTCATAAGTGTTCAACAATAACAGTTTACAGTACTTGCGATTGAAGAATCCTTTACCTTTTTTTACAGTCGTTTTCTTTTTTTAGTCGTGTTGCCATTATAATTCGCGCCTATTTTTTAAGGGCAAAGCGGCCAGCACTTTGTGTACAGTCAGCGTCAAAAGTAACTGACAAATTTAGTACTGAGTTACGTCAAATTCTATACTAAAATTATCACTTACTTTTGACGCTGACCCTACAACCAGCAACAAAGAATGAGTGAATGAACGAGTGAATGACAAAATTCCACTGTCTTCAACTCTCGCGAACGAATAGGTTTTAAGTTTTTACAATCCAAGATGGCAGAACAAGCCATAGTTTGTATTAAATTTAACGAATTTTATCGCATTTGTCTCAATAATAAAGCTTCGCTAAGGGCTCCATACATGGTAAGATTAATCGTCTCGATCGGTCTCTTCGAAATTGTCATACATCGAGCAAGGGGTCATTTCGATCGCAGGCATATACAGAAAACTTCGAAAAACGAAAGAAACTTCGAGAAACGAAAAGCGTGAATATAGGTTAGCGTTATAATGGCGGGACCACGACCTGGATTTAGTCAATTCATATCTCAGTATTTAGTACC
>BHDV01011589.1:180248-190808 GCA_005406045.1 Adoxophyes honmai
AAATAGTACAAATTTGGTACTAAATATTGCAATATGAATTGACTAAATCCAGGTCGTGGTCCCGCCATTATAACGCTAACGAATATAGTGGTGGCACCCAGGGCGAGTTTGGGAGCAGCAGCCGCCGCGGCTCCTAGATGAAGGGCTACGATTTAGCCCGAAATATGTCGAGCTAAACTCGATTTAAAATGTGAGTTATCCGTAAATTATTCAACATGGTGTGTGTATTTGTTGCAATGTCCGATATCGCCGATCTTCAATCAAATCTTACCATTTATAGACTCTAACAGAAGTAAGCGGAGCTCCGCATATACAAGCCACTATATACAAGCCTCTATACAGCCAACCGTTCGCAATACAGTGATAGCGGAGTGACTCCCGATCGGCCGGCAACTCGGGTACTGTTGCCGGAAACCCTAGGGTTTATGTACGGGTTGTGTACTTCTAGCTTGAAAAATAAAATGCTTTGAAAATAAGCTTTAGTAAAAACGACTGAAAAAAAAAAACATTTGGGATAAACGCGAATAAAAATTTTGCTTGAGAAATAATGATTTTTGGAAAATTATCTACCCAGTTCCGCACTTGCGGTTGCAGATGTTCCGCATTTGCGGATGCGCTGGCGAATTTAATGCGGAAGTTCCGCATTTGCGGATGCGGATGCAGATGTTGAATTAAATGCGGATACCATTTATAGACCCTTTAACTGTAGTAAGCGGAGCTCCGCATATGCAAGCCTCTATACAGCCAACCGTTCGCAATACAGCGAGAGCGGAGTGACTCCCGATCGGCCGGCAACTCGGGTACTGTTGCCGGAAACCCTAGGGTTTATGTACGGGTTGTGTAATTCTGTTATTTGGGTTGAACACGCGGCTGCCGGGTCCCCGGAACCGGTGAGAGAGCCTAGCCTGGAAAAAAGAAAAATGCTTTGAAACCAAGCTCTAGTAAAAAACGACACCAAACAAAACCATTTGGGATATTTCGAATTTTCTAAACGCGAACAGAAATTTTGCTTGACAAATAATGATTTTGGGAAAATGATCTAACCAGTTCCGCATTTGCGGTTGCGGATGCAGATGTAAAACTAAATGCGCATGCGGATGTAGAATTAAATGCTAAAGTTCCGCATTTGCGGATACGGATGCGGATGTTCCGCATTTGCGGATGCAGATTTTCAATCAAATACGGAAGTTCCGTATTTGCGGATGCAGATATTGAATTCAATGCGGATGTTCCGCATTTGCAGATGCGGATGCGGAAACACGCAGCATCCCTAGTATGTCATAAATAACAGACTCACCAGAACTCGTTCCCAGGGAACGCGTTCCCATCCCATGGGTAAGTCATCACTAGCAGTTTGCCCGCGTGTTCGCCCGTCAGCTTGGCCGACGGCTCGCGGTTCTCTAACTGGACGTTTATGCCACCTGTGACGTAATACTGTGGTTTATACAACTTGTACACAATGGGAGAAAAGAGGAGTGTGCAGCGTTGAGACGAGTGGAGAGTGATGTTATAATACAAGTGTTTTACGGCCTCATTACATTATTTTATGTACATCCATTTATTCTGAAAGATATTCAATGGCTACAAAGCTTGCGACGTATAAATAACTTCGGCGTTATAGGTCCATAACTACGCTTTCCGCACTGATTTCGACGTTATAATGGGTGCATTATATCACTACCACAGATTTTTTTATTACATCAGTTATTGTCACGGTAGGTCACCACTTAAGGGGGTCGAACGTGTTATTATAATGTAATGTTGTGCGTAAAATAGTAAATAAGGTGTTAGGTCTTTTGTCAAAGTCAACAACTAAAATGACATAGTGGTCGAATTTATAATTATAACACTTTCTATTGCGTGGGTGGTAATAAATAAAAATTAACCTTTTGGATGCCTCTTGCTTTCGAAGAATATTCTTTTTTCCTCACTATCCGCACCTTCTGTGTCGTCAGTTCTATTCGTAAATAAAGCTGAAAAAAAAAGAACACCCGTTATTGATTGGTGATTCGTGATTGGTTGCTCGATTACTTGTTTCGCGGTTGGTAATATTTTTTTAGGGTTCAGTACCCAAAGGGTAAAAACGGGACCCTTTACTGAGACTTCACTGTCTCTGTCTAACTGTCTGCCTGTCTGTCCGTCGGTCACCAGGCTGTATCTCATCAACCGTGACAGCTAGAGTTGAAATTTTCACAGATTATGTTTTTGTTTCTGCTATAACAACAAATACTAAAATCAAAATAATAATAATAATTAGTGTCCGACCGAAGCTTCGGCTTCGGCTTCGGCTTCGGCCACCTTCGGCCAAAAAAATCACCTTCGGCCAAACCTTCGGCTTCGGCCAAATTTTGGCCGAAGCTTTGGCCGAAGCCGAAGGTTTGCAAATCGAGATTTGAAATTGAACAAACAATGCCAGATTGAGACGGATAGTGCACAGCGCTTAGCAGGGCAGTGTTTCGCCGGCCCGATCGCATTACTTGCAGATAATTATATAAATTACTGACAACACATAACATAACAACATAGTCACACTTGATTTAGAAACGAAAACAGCGCATAATTTACTGCCGTTTTTTTTTACTATTAGCAAATTCTCGTATTTCTTAGGGTCAAAATGGGGTCAACACACCTTCGGCTTCGGCTTCGGCTTCGGCCGAAGGTTTTGATGAAAGCCGATTAATCGGCTTCGGCTTCGGCTTCGGCCAAAATTGTACCTTCGGTCGGACACTAATAATAATTAAGGGGGGCTTCAATAGAAAAAAAAATGTTTATTCGCTGTTTTCGGTACGAAACCCTTCGTGCACGAGTCCGACTCGCACTTGGCCGGTTTTTTTTGATCGACGGCGATTGCGCCTTCTGTTTTTGGTCGCCCGGTAGTTAGTGTTTGGTCGCTCCGCTACGCCGTTAGAATATGCAATGCTGTGGCACGTTTAAAATTTAACTTAATATTAGGGATGTTATGGATATGTAATTTCGGATACGGATTCGATACGGATATAGTAATGATTATTATACCGGATACGGATATAGTAATGATTATTATACCGGATACGGATATAGTAATGATTATTATACCGGATACGGATATGCATATGAAATTATTTAGGATTATCCATTAGGTTCGGATGATTTCAGTTACGGATATTATTTTTTTATGGAATTTCAAAAGTGAAACATAAGTAAGCAACAATAAAACCATAAGTTTTTTGGCAGGAATCTTAATCAGTCTGTGAGTAATTATTACAGCTTGTGTGTCGGTAGCGGCCGGCTGCTAAAAACAACTTGTCATAACGTGTCTCAATTAGGCTCCGCCCCTATACGATGTCATCCGAAACTTTTACTTCGCATTTGGTTACGGTTACGGATATATTTTTATATCGGATATCCGATAGTTTCGGTTACGGTTACGGAGATCCCTAACATCCCTGTTTAATATCAGCTTCTATTTACCTAAAATACTAGCGCTGGGCCTTATGTAAGCGAAGTTCACGTCTGTCACGTGATTCAGAACGCCTGCCTTGAGGAAGGACCGTATCCGTTCGAGGAACGTCAGTATGTACACGTCCGCTTGGTGCGGGGATATCTTCCAGACACCTAGACCTGAAAAAAAAAAAGGTTTTTTACATACATACATACAATCACGCCTGTATTCCCAAATAGGCAGAGCATTCGATACGGGACAGACAAAAGCATGATCATGACTATTTCACGCTTCGCAGCCACTTCTAGCATAATTTTACAAGGTTTTTACAGGTTATTATTTTCACTAGTCCCGATGTTCGTTTGTCTGTGTGGTGAAAGATGACACGTCTTTATATCGAGATTGATGATGGGTCACAATATGTCGCGAAACATGTCGAGCTAATATTGATGAGACGCGAACGTATCCATTTTATTTGATTATGAGCGAGTATCGCGGTACTTTTATGTTTAAAATAAAAACTGTCAATTTATACCCCGTCAGCAAACTAAAACCTTATCTTATACCGTCAGCAAACTAAAAACCGTCATTTACATCCCATCAATCTCACGAAACATTACAAATCCTGATGTAGAAACCGTTTGAACGCGTCAGGGCTCAATCTTCCATACAATCAGTACCCCAACTTGGTCCCCAACTCACCGGCTCCTATAACATTGACGAAAACGTCTCTCCCTTCGCCGCGCGTCTCCGCCTCTAACAGTACACATTCCGCCGCGACGCTGATCCTCTTGTAATACACTTCGTTGTCGAATATCTCGTCGTTGAATTTTACATAGCGTTTGTCTTCTGGTTTCTTTTGTATGCTAATGCTAATGTAGTAAGTCAGCTCTTTTACAAATTGGCCCGAAACGTATCGAGGTAATGTCGATATAAAGACGTAAGTGTGTTTTATAACCCGTCAGCTAGCTAAAAGGTCATTTTATATCCCGTTAGCAAATTAAAACGTCATCCTGAACCCCGTCAGCAAACTAAAACGTCATTTTATACCATCAGCAAACTAAAACGTCATCTTATAACTCAACAGTATCTATCGATCTAAATGGACGGTTTAAAATCAGTCAGGGGTCACCGTCCCATACAGTCAGTACCCCAACTTGGTCCCAGACTCACCGGCTCCAATAACGTTAACAAAAACGTCTCTCCCTTCGCCGTGCGTCTCAGCTTCTAACAGTACACACTCCGCCGCGACACTGATCCTTTTGTAATACACTTCGTTGTCGAATATTTCTTCGTTGAACTTTACATAGCGATCTATGTACCGTTTGTCTTCGGGCTTCTCTTGTATGTTCACGTAGGAGGTCAGTTCTTCGTGGGTGTAACTGTGTACCTGTGGAGATAGCGGTACAATAAAATACACACATAATAAATACATAAAGGTCACGCCTTATTCCCTGCAGGGTAGGCAGAGACAACAGAGCGCCATTCGCATTCATCACTCTCGTCGTATACGCTCGACGGTTTCGGGTACTCCTAATTTGGCCACTCTTTAGATTAGTACATCGCCGATCTGGTTGATATACTTTCTTCGAGGGCGCCGCCGACCGACTTGCCCTAACACACTACCCTTGTAAATTTGTTTACACAGCCTTCCTCCATCCATTCTCTCCACGTGCCCAAACCACACATAATTTACACGGTAATTTCAAATTTCATTTAAAACATTAATGTGAAATGAGAGCCAAATTCATTGGGTTGTTGGCTTCAACACTTCTTCTATCGTTCAGTCAACAACCATGACCATGGTGACTGTGTGACTGACCAGTGTGACTGGAAACTGACTTACAAATCTTGCAAGGAAGATTTGAAACTTCCAATAGACCGATTGAGCTGAAACTTGGTATGCCTACGTAACTTGCATGACAATGACAATACAATATTCCGGTAGTAGACTTCTGGTGGATTAGCCGGGACTGTCTCCGATGGAGGGAACTCTTCAACGGTTGGTCTGATTGACTTGAAATCTGGTGCACATAATCTAGGGTGGATGACAATGAAGTACAGTTGGCATAAAGAACGGTGAGTAAAAAAAGCTTGTTTCACGACAAATTCTAAAAAGTAAAAAAAAACTCACCTGATAAAACTCCGACCACATCTGTCGCCACATGTGCCGCGCCGACTGGTTGTTCCGCACGTAAGTGGTCTTCAACACGTGGAGACACGTGGTGGGGGTGACCTCCTCCCCGTACCCATTCTCAAGGCAATTCTGTTGCTCAGTTATGAGTATATCCTCATAATCCATGCGGAATTTGCGTTCAAATCTGGGACCGATTATCCCTGGAACAATAGTCGTAAGGTAAATGTACCAAAGCTCGACACTGACCCAATACACGGCACTTGGAACCTTATGTCATGGTAAGACAGTTGACAGATGGGTGTCATCTACTGGGCGTTGAGGCGTCGAGTATTGGTACTTTTACTTTATGTGTTACAAGTGAAGTAGGAGATTGCAAATGAATGGTGACATTGAAAGGAGTTTTGTGCATGAAAATTGAACGCAAACCGATCGAATATTCGCCAATATTTTTAATTGACAAAGAATTGGCAAAATTCAATTTAATCGATATTCGTAAATGATGTACACATTCAACCGATAACAATACCGGAATTACATAAAAATCTGAAACCTAATTTTTCAAACAAGTACTCATATTAATCATAAAACTACAGTGAGACTCACTCATAGTGAAATAAAACGGATCTACTCACGGTATCGAGATTAGCTCGACATGTTTCGGGCCAAATCGTGACCCATCATCTGGAGCTACATCAATCGGCTGCCGTGGGTACTTACACACACACACAAACACAAACGCAAACACGCACACTGATACTGAAAACATTTGTAAACAACGATGACTCAATAATGATACATTACCTATAATAACAGCGTCACTCTCAACACCCTCCTCTCTCACTTCACCAGCGTTATGTCGGCTACCGTCGTTGATGCACTCTGTGTGACCGCTCACATACACCAGGGAGGAAAGCTTAAGCTCGTCATAGCTTAAGCAGTTGTCGAGCGTGAGCGGGGGCTTCTGTTGCAGTGTGCCCACCGCTTCCCAGCCACCTTCACTACAAAATTACAGCGATTTTATAGGGTTTTATTAATTTTAGAGAATAACTGTAACTGGCGATAATTAGGGCATATATGATTAATTATAAAATATCAACCTCTCAAGACAAGGTATAGGTAGTTCCACGGGAGTTGAAGTGAACAAGTCAACGATTTGATTACGCACGCAACAACACGAATAACTGATTGTACAAAAGTGAAATGAACGAATTGAACGAATGAATGTCAAAATCCCGCTGTCATTACAAGACATATTTTTGTGTGCGTCACCTCAACTCTAGTGCTATAGCTATAGATATGATAAATAAAATTTGTTCAATGACTTTTAATAATCAGATATCAATTCAATTTCAATAGGGAATGGATGATTTTTTTAGATATGCTTGATTATTTTTCTAATGATAGGAATAACCTTCCTTAATCACGGGACAAAGTATTAGATTTTTCCGATGCGCGATGTATTTTATAAAAATAAAAACATTTTACCCGGTCGCGTTTTGAGCTACTCACGCCTGATAAGATGTATTTCACAAGTCCGGTTCTTTAAAAAAAAAAAACAGCTATTTGTATCTGTGGTACACCCACAATGTCATTTGAAACTGACATTGACGGGTACATTTACATACTCAGGCATTTAACGATATAGAAAACCCAAGTCGTATTTTGTACCAACGTGTTCCAAGACTGGCCTTAATGAAACTGCGAAACGGAGATCATAAAGAGAGAAGTCATAGCAAGTTTACAGATACATGTCGGGCATGTAAGAAGAGTGAGGTAGTGCCAAATATTGAAAGTGTTGAAACCCTTTTCAGTAATAAACAATAAACTCATGAAATATCTGGACGAGTTAGTCACTAGTAAAAGACTTTTAATTATGTTATGGTGTTTTATTTTATCAAGATGCTTAGAATAACAATAACAACCTGTTCTTCATAAACTCCAAATGCAAATATGCGTCCATTCTAGGCAAATTTGATGAGTTTGCTCTCGCAAAAGTACGGTCCACGGTAACCGATTTAAAATTTCAGTTGTCGTATGAGCTAGCACGATGAGATCCGTGGTTGAAAAGCAGAGATCGTAGTTGTGGTCGGCAAGCGTAATAATAGATCCAGGTGAATAAAACAGTCGCGAAATACAAAGAAACACAAGCACGAAAACACGATTTTCATATCTGTCAATGTCGTTTCACATGACATTGTGGGTGTACCACAGATACAAATAGCTGTTTTTTTTTTTAAAGAACCGGACTTGTGAAATATATCTTATCAGGCGTGAGTAGCCCAAAACGCGACCGGGTAAAATGTTTTTATTTTTATAAAATACATCGCGCATCGTTAAAATCTAATACTTTGTCCCGTGATTAAGGAAGGTTATTCCTATCATTAGAAAAATAATCAAGCGTATCTAAAAAAATCATCCATTCCCTATTTAATTCAAATAAGGTGGGTGAAAATTGATATCGGGCAAAAAAATATTTTGTCTTTAGTATTTGTTGTTATAGTGGCAACAAAAACAATTCGTGATTTCAAATGTCCATCGCGGTTCTTGACACACAGCCTCCTGACAGACGAACAGATGAAATGACGAAAGAACAAACAGACTGACGGACTGACGGATGAACGGACAACTAACCAGACAGCGAAGTCTCATTAACAGGGTCTTTACCCTTTCGGTACGGAATGTTGGAACTTCATGGTGTAAACTTAGTCTAAAGGTGAAAGTAAAAAAGGTAAAGGTAAAACTAAGGTAAAGTGTAGCGTTACTTGTTTCCAAACCCTTATAATCGTATCTGTGGTGTGTGTTTGTGAAATCCTTTTGATTACATTTGTCTTTATAATCTTTTATCAGGTTATGTTATGGGCCCAGCACGCTTTCACTTAAAAATGTCACTTACTCTTCTTCCCCTGTCAGCAGCTTGTACCGATCCTGGCTGTCCATGAAAGTGACAGCTCGCTTCCTGAGTATCCTGTCAATCAGCTCCGGCACTGTCATCACCCTGTATAAAGCCTTCTCTATCGGGGAGCCAAATTCCCTGCAAAATATGTCGATAATGAAAAATAAATTACATACATACACACAATAACGCCTGTTCCCAAATGAGGTAGGCAGAGCATGCGAAATATGAGACAAAACCATGATTATGACTATTTCACGCTTCGCAGCAACTTCTAGCATGATTTTAGGTTGGAAGAGGAAGAGGAAGAGTCAGATAGAAGAGGTAGTATAATAGAGACAGTTTGGGAAAGACTCCAATAGAGAGATATCTCTCCAGGCAGATGTTATGCCTGGGGACCGAAGTCCACAGAGAGGAAGTTGGAATTAGTATTTATGCAACCGAAGTAGTTCGGCCATTCGATGGTAGGTGGCGCTATGGCGCTTCACCAGGTAAATATCGGCCGTTCGACGATAGGTGGCGCTAGGGCGCTACAACAGGTTGATAGCCTGAAGTCCATAGAGAGAAAGTTGGGAGTTGTATTTATGCAACCGATCATCGAAACTGCGTTAGCGCGATATACGATCGTTTAGTTCGGCTATTCGACGAATGTGGCGCTGGGGTGCTACAAAATTAACACCGTAAATAAATTACTAAGCTATAACCAACCTTTTATAAATGAGAAAATGTGTCATCAGCAATAGTACCCTCTCATGTATTAACGGGTAAGTTGACGCTATGTTGCTCTTCAGTTTATCTATCGGCCTGTGTAGTTTTAGAGATTTTAATCTAAAAGAGAAAGAAGATACTGTAGTTACTTTATCTAAGTACATATTTTCCCTAGTTTACCCTCAAAAGACATAAACAAAAGAACATGGTTACATTACGAACATCATAAATAATAACATAATTGAAAGAAGGAAGTAAAATATTTCAAATTTGGAACTGGCGAGAGTCAGTGATAACGATTCATGAGCGATTGTTTGTGGAATTTAAGTTTGCCGACATTTTAGCTATTCTTTGTACAAATCTTTGGATATTTTGGTAAAGTTAGGCATTAAAATTGTCGTTGTTCTTTTCAGGCTCATTTCATGAACTACGCCACATCACAATATATGTATTAAAGTATACCTTCAAAAGCCGATAGTCACATTATATATTTCGAACACAGTAAAAACAGACAATGATTGAAAGAAGGCAGCAAATTATTTCAAATTTTACGCGTATCAGTGCGCAGTTGTTCACAGAATACAGTTTTACTGGCAGTTTAGGCATGCTTTGTCCATTGTCACTATTGCTGCCTTATTCTACCATTACCTACTTGCAATAGAACTTTCACTCAATCTCTGCGGCAGAACTTACCTAAACTACAGAGTCCTCCACTACCTTTAATAAGTTTTACATACCTCATAGTGTGTATCGGAAACTCTATGGGGAAAGCTTCACTCCTCTTGATAGCTTCCTCCACATCGTCCGAGTAGTCCACTCGGGGCAGCCCAGCGCATTGCTGGAGGAGCTCGTTGGTTTCCTTGCTCATGGACGGGAAGCACCAGTCTGGCTTACACCTGGACGGAGAGATGTTATTAAAAGAAAGGTGTCTTTTTAGGGTTCCGTACCCAAAGGGTGAAAACGCGACCCTATTACTGAGACTCCGCTGTCTGTCTATCCGTCTGTCAGCAGGCTGTATCTCAGGAACGGTAAGAGCTAGGCAATTTAAATTTTCAGAGATGATGTATTTCTGTTGCCGCTATAACAAATACTAAAATCAAAATACTTAATAATAATTATTAATTGGGGGCTACCATCCAAACGTGTTTTTTTTAATTTTTTGGTACGGAACCCTTCATGCGCCAGTCCGACTCGCACTTGGCTGGTGTTTTTTCTTTTTACTCTCAAATGGGGTAGAAAGCGTAAATGCAATGTTAAAAAGCCAACATTCCTAATTCAAGTTTCATAAAGATTTACTAAAGCTCCAGATATGTTGAAAGTAGGGATGTTACGGACCTTCGCATTCGGCTCCGATATACCGAAACATTCGGTTAAATTTACACATCCGGCTCCGGCTTCGGT
>BHDV01011589.1:224743-235664 GCA_005406045.1 Adoxophyes honmai
TCTAAAACCCCCTAAATAGTTTTTTCCTAAATATCTTCTATGTACAGACTTTCGACCCTCTCTTGCTTTATTATATGTATAGATTATAGGTACTTGATCTACCCTAAAGTAAACTCGTTACTAACCCTGTCCCTTGGCGAAAACTAACTCTATAAAACTCTACTTAATTTATTTTCAATTTCCTTGAATGTTTCACAACTTTGAGCTAATATTAAAATTACGGACAAATTCGTAATTACCAGCTTGACTGCGCTTGACGCTCAACGAATAAAGTCAAGGGACTGCATTACCATAAATACGCAAAAACAAGTGGAATAACGGTACTTCTTACAGAGAACCGGCCTAAAGTTTTTGGGACACGCGCACTGAGAGTTCCGTTGAGCCATTTTTTTAATATGATTTTGTATAAAAAAAAACCGAGTTAAGACGAGACGAGAGTTGTAGCAGAAATATCCTATTGCTTTTAATCACCTTGCATTGAAATCGTTACGTTTCAATGGTTTTCACGCAGCATTACGTACGGAGTACGAACTCAAATATTTGATAGTAATTTCCAACGCAAATACCTGGTAGTAGTTCTTGAAATTCTTGAAAAAATAGTCAGAACATTCAGACAAGTCTCTACATCGAAGTGTTTACATACGAAATCTTGAAAAAGTTTTGTATGAGAAGTGCAAAAAAAGTTTGAAAAGTTTTGTATGTCTTATCATTTATGTAATTTTACTTTGAGATGTAGATGTATCTTGTATCTTGTACATTTTTAGTGGCAGTCACTATAAGTTTTATGATCTCTATCACAGACAGTCTCATACGATCGTAGTAAACTGAAACTGGCTACTATGTTAACCAACGAATAATATTCAGAACTATTTTATTATGTGTTTATTGTGGGTTTATGGATATAAAGTAACATTGTTACTTTATTGGTATTATGATTATATTTTTTAAGGTAGGTAGGTATAGGTGAAAGTTTAACAAATTTGGACTATTAAGACCTATCACTCTTGTCGTTTTGTCTATGTAGCGTTTTGTGTGCTCTGCCTACCCCGTTTGGGAATACAGGTGTGATTATATGTATGTATGTATGTACTTTTATCTACATTGCAATGTTCGTTTCTTGTGCTCTGCCTATACCTGCCCTTTGATAATACAAGCGATTTCGTTTGCAAAATTTAGTAAGAATCTTTTATAATTTTAAATTTAACTCCGACACAGATAAAGGAAAATCTAGCCACGAGACGGCTGCGAACTTTTAAAACCAAATGACAGGGGATCAATAGCTAATGCTGTTAACAAATTTCTGAGACGAAGTAATTTTGTTATGAGTCTGTTGGCGACAGTGCTTGGATGTCTGTAAAAAATGATGTTTTGATAGGTCCTTCATCTCCAAAAAATATGTTTTAAGTTAATCAAATGGCTGGAGAATAAAAAAAATAATAAGCTTTTTTGACAAAATCGAAACGCATCGATGAAATTTCAGTACACACGCAAGGAGCGAAAGAGAGAGAGAGAGAGGGATGGAAATAACAACAATTGTTTTTCACATTCATCAAGCTTTTTTCTGTCTATTAGCGCTAAACTGGAATAAATTTAGAAAATTGCGAATAACGGTAAAAAAACTGTTAAATGGAAACTTCAAACGTAAATTTTATGAATAAAATTTCAAATCCAAGCTTCAATTTACATGATCCAGACCAGACACAAGCAAAACCTACAATCGCTAACAGCCAGGCAGATGGAGCCCCGGTTTTCCACGCTAATATTTGCCCGGGCGACACAGCCCTCTCTGGCCCGGATTGCCTTGGATTGGAAGCTACATGCATCTGTCAACGGACGCATTTCCTTTTGTCTCGTTGGAACAGAACTTTTTTGCTAATTTGTTTGCTTTCATTGGTCAACATTCGTGAAAACCTCGAAACGACGGATGACAAAAAAACAATCTTCCCGTTAAAGAGAAGTATGTATGTTTCATTAACAAAGGTTCAATTTTAGGTACCTTTTTCCTTTAGAAAATGGTTGGATACACATATTCACTGATTTCTTTTTTCTAGACTTAATTATTTATTAGCTAAAAGTTACACAAATATTAATTAAACTGACTAGGTATGTTTGGTTAAAAAGTGATTCGTGTGATTAAGTAGGTAAGAAGTTTTGATTCATAACATGCTACAGTTGTTACAAAGGAGAAAAGTAAAAACTAAATTTACTAAATAAAATAAGAAGTAAAAGTAAAGTAGAAGCCCGTCGACAAAATATTTAAAGCGAAAAATAAACTAATTTGAGATTAACATTAAGTTTCTAGTTGTACTACTTACGTAAATTAATTTCTACTTGACAAAAAGTCTCGTTTAATTTTACCATTTCCAACATTGCCTAATTAACAGTAAGTATGTTACTAAACACTATCGAGCTTGTGATTGACGTCGAGTAGCTTTATATGCCGTCATCCGAAGTTACGCGGCGGTCTGCGGTTTCATCAACATTCGAGAGATATACAGCATCCCTTGATTATAATTTTAATCACACCACCTCAGAGTGCGATATGTTAACGAGGCTAATACGGCGATCAACATACTGATTCCTTGGAAATTAAATTCTTGGTCCACATTCTTATGTGATTTCCGCTTGGAGTATATTTTGGCAAGGAGGATAATTATCATCAGGCATACTATTTTCTTTTCTTTGGAAGTAAAGTAGCAAAATGTGAAATAGTCATAAATTTAGGAATACAAGCATGACCGCATACGTACAATAACGAATAAAAAAAGTTAACCAAATACAAAAAGTAAAGTAAATAATTAAGAATCAGCTGCCTTAGCACAGAAAGGCGAGTAGAGATGCGCGTGAGATAAACTAAACACGTCACTGTCTAAATGGAGATGTCAGAAAAGGTAAGATACAGACAACCCGCGCGCGTGTTGCGGTGCTAAATCTACTGTAACAATTGAGGGAGATCTCTACATCCACCACTTTTCAGTTAGTTAACTTGAAGTTTAATAAATACAGTCAAACTGTGTAAACAGTTTTGCGGGACGTTGTATGTAGCCACTTAAGTATTTGTCACATGCATAATAAACAATAAATAAATAATAATAAACTACTTTCCACAGACCAGTACAAGAAACTCAATATAGGGCGCAATAGGGTTTTCAAGATTGTGTTGAGGGTACAGCAAAGTTGCAGTTATCGAAAAAGTTGTCTGATTCAAAAGTCATGTTTAAGTTAGGCTGCTTACATATTTGCCCATAAAACTTATACACGAGGCCCGACTCTGTTTGATATTTCAGGGATAACGATGTTATGCAGATTGTTAGGATTGTAATGTTTTTCGTTCTGATTTGGAACTGACACGTTTACGGTACCTACCTGTTTCAACTTAGAAACTGCGCACAATCTTATAATGTGCCCTAAATAAATTACATACAATAAGTTGGAAATTTCAGAAACAGGATGCAATACATTTTTTTTCTAAGATTTTAGAGATTTTTGCATGACTCTAGTCAGAATCAATAGTTCAATCGATTTAATAGGTGTACTGAAAGAATATGTCCGGCAAGCAGTTTCGTTACATACTTTTCATACTAATGTTTGATGTTAACCGACATTTATTTTCCTATGAAAAATTCTGGTATTTTTATGGCATTTAAATTGACAATACTTTTGATTCGGAGTACATCCATGGAAAAACGACTGATATCAGAGAAGAGAGTTTTTATGTTTTATATCTGAAATTAATCAAAGACGTTTGGTGTGTGCAATTCGGTCCGCATTGAATTTTCTTGTTATGTGCACTATTTCGGGATAATAAGTAGCTTATAGCTATATAGTAGCTTACTCAAACTTCTCCAAACTATCTTTCTCCATGTCAATTTTACATGAAATCTTTTTACGTATCTATTCACGTTCATGTGAATTCGTAATTAAAAAATACATTTTAATTAACAACTCTTCGGTCGATTCCCACTTCAAAGTTTGCAAATACTTTGAATTGTCACCAATCAAAGAACGGCATTGATGTCTTAATTCGGAAATAAGACAAGAATGTCAAAGTAAATAACAATACTCTAGAAAAAGGAACGCAGACGTTCTCTAAACAAACAGAGAATTGAATATTCCAGGAAATCATTTAATCAAGAGAAACCCTGGACACCGTTTATTTAATAGAAGAGAAACAATAACAGGACAATTCCAACTTGTAGATGACATTTGTTCTATTACAAGTACAATGAAATTATCGAGCCAACTGTTGTCCCAGCTAATTGTCTCCTTTGTTTGGTTAACAAGGTTGTGTATCGAAAATGATTTAGGTACTTGAAATTAAACATTGCTTCAGAGACTCTGTGATAACGATAAGTAAATACAGGATCTCATCAGGGCTTAAATTAATAATGATCGCTATTGCATTTCTAATTCGATGTAAGTAAATAACGAAATTAATGCTCATCGTAATCATAATAAGCCTTGATGAAGAATTGACAGCAGTCACCGCTATTATTTCCAGTCTCCTTCTTCGTCTTTTTGTCCCAATAAAATTTACATACATTTGTGTTAACGTCGGCAGCGTCACTGAGGATTATCAGATTTTTATTTTAGTCTAACAAGTTTGAGCACAAAAGATTCATTATTTTTCAAACTTTTTAATAGCATGTATATTTTATATCTCATTAGAAAAATATTAATCAAACAGGTTGTTTGTGACTTAAATTTCAAGAGCAGAATTGATAACATAATTTTTAGGCGCTCGGAGCTCCAGTGATTAAGAGATTTAATGGCTCTTACTATCTGAGCCAAAACTTACTGGATAGCTTACTGCTGCAAAACTACTTAAGTACTTTTGAATCAGAGCGACCACATTTCGGCTTCGTCAATTTATGACGTTGAAAGATAAAATCTCAGTCGAATGTTGGAATAAAACTTGCGCCATTATCATTCCGTTTCAGCATTTTGATCACAAACGATAATCTTTAAATAAAATTTGAGTAATGTGTATACAAACGCAAACAAAATAATGTGATTCTATTGGTCGAGATTTTGCGAATACAAACATTATCAATAAATCAAATTACACGCACTGATATCCCGCACATATTGATTATATTCTGTGTACTGTCTAAAATGTATGCAGTTTAGTATGTTTGTTTGATTGAATGTACGTTATACATGCCCGTACTACAACCATTCGTGCGAGATATCGAAAAAAAAAGGGGAATAGATTACCTACGCAAAACTGAACAACTTCTATCGGTATGTAGTAAAGGTATAACCCTTGCAGTCGTCTTATGGCATATAAACGACATTGCAGAATGCATGTTACATACTCATCTACGTCGCGACGTAATGGAAGTCATTAGTGATCAACGCTTCGCGGCGCATTACCTACAGCACTGCACTACTCGTGACCTGCTATCGACCCGTCTCGACCAACATCAACATCGATTTCACGATACCCCAAGTAATTAGATCTCCGATCGAACAGAATTTCCTAAAGTAAAAACATTGGTCTCGGTATATTTAGAGTACTCAGGAGAATATAATTAAGTAAATAAATAATACAAGGTGATTAGTGATTCCTCGGACAACGGGTATCTACCGAAAAGCGAATCAACGTTCGAAGGATGTCATTAAGCTAAGCCGAAAAGAGGCTTACCTACAGCATTAAGAGTAGTAATAGAAACAAGTAGGAAGTTCAATCTTACTGAGTGAACGCGATACTTTGAAAGAAAATGGATAGAAGTAATAACTGGATTAAAATCTCAACGCTGTGGGCTGTGCTGTAAATAAACATTGTGTCAGTGTACGAGTACTTAGATGTTTGAAACAAGGCATCCGTATTGATCGACGTTCATTTTAAAACAATTCTAGTATACAGGGTGTCCCAAAGTTATGGGACATGAAGGGGAAGTACCTTAAATATCGTAGATAGTGTATTTTGCTCAAAGAAGACTTTATCTTATTTTTAAAAGTTAGTAATTTTGTATTCTTAGATTTTTTTTTAATTACTTGCTTCGTCTGGGAATCGAACTGACTAAAATGTCAAAAAAATAATCATCCTGTTTTTATGATGCTAATCGAAACAACGTGAAATTAATCAGTTTAATCAAATTAAAAACATGCATGAAACTCTCGTAGTCAATTAAGTGAGTGTTTTTGTGTAAATTAATTAATTAAATGCTCCAAATGTGATCCCTCTTGTCTTAGGCAAATCGCCATCTCTTAATGAGTCCGGTGCTAGTTGATTTTTTAATCATTTTATGGTGAACACTCCATGTGACATGGCACAATTCTGTTTGCAACTCGCCCACGTTCTCATATCGCTTTTTGTATAGCATATCTTTTACGTATCCCCAAAAGAAGAAATCTAATGCAGTAAGGTCTGAGGATCAACAGGCAGCAGACCTATTTACAGATTGGCGATTTGCCTAAGACAAGAGGGAGCAAATTTGGAGCATTTAATTAATTAATTTACACAAAAACACTCACTTTTAATTGACTACGAGAGTGTCATGTATGTTTTTAATTTGATTAAAGTTATTAATTTCACGTTGTTCCTTTTTAAAAAATACTATGTTACTTAAGCAAAGTTATTATTTTTTAGCTATTCTTTCGATTGGCATCATAAAAACAGAATGATTATTTTTTTTGACATTTTAGTCGGTTCGATTCCCAGACGAAGCAAGTAATTTTTAGAAATTCTATGAATACAGAATTACTAACTTTTAAAAATAAGATAAAGTCTTCTTTGAGCAAAATACACTATCTACGTTATTTAAGGTACTTCCCCTTCATGTCCCATAACTTTGGGACACCCTGTATATATGTGATTAAAATGCATTTTACTCATTTCACATTATTACATTACCACATGCTGACGTTACGGCATAGGAATTTAATTTAATTCACGCTTCCAATACGCCTCATATTAAACTTAACATAAGCCCTCATTCTGTTTTATCTCAGCTCGTAAAACTATATCAATAGGGTTTACTTGAATAAATACAAGGGATTTCATCGACTCCAATTGAATTCGTTTCTTATAACGGACGTAAAATCCACATCCGAGCCGAAATCCCCAAACCACTTCAATAAAACTGTTTACGGCCCTATGTCGATAAGAACGCTTTACCCACACGATGTCTTTGTTTTCACGCCTACTTGAGCCGTAGATAACGGTTAGAATATTAAATTGTTCAAAGCTGTAGGGTTATCTCGGAAATCGTAGCACTTTTGTAGCACGCCGTAGCACTATCGTAGCGACTTTATCGTCGTCGTAGCTGGCGCAAACATGAGGTAATCTGCCACGTGCGCGCATCTGATGAGATAGCTGTGGAGTGTGTTTGTCAAGGTTATTAACACTTTTGCTACGAAGATAATAGACTATGATGGGTTTAAATCAATAAATACTACATTTAAATGGATTCTATCTAATTCTAATTCATCTGCATACTTGCAGTAATTGAATTGATTTCATTTTATAGCGTAGTTGTAATGATAAATCGCCTTTAGCAAATATCATTATCCATTCATTTACATACATTTGGCTATTAAATTAAAGTACCGTGAGATTCAATCATAGTGATTAATCACTAGATTAATCATGTAAACTAAGTCCAGCAGATTTCTGACTTTGACTAATTCGTTTATTTAAATGGCATATAACTCAAATTAACTCAATCTCACTTACAAAATCTGTATGATGTCTATTTTACATTATTATTGGTTTGTAATATACCTGAAATATTTTTTTCAATTCAATTCAATTCAATAAAATCACAATACGTCTACAAATTTAGGAACTTTAGGCACACATATTTAACTTTGCATCCGAACTCAAAAATCCGGCAAGCAGGTGAAACAATAATTCCATATTACGAGTCAATCTGCGTATTGTTGTTACACCTATTAAAAGTTACAAGTTTGCCGAGTTAGTTTACCCTCATTCGAACTCAGGAAGGCTACTAATCGTTACTTCGTACCTGATATAATACAGGCTACTTCCGCAGCTGAATCCCGTATAGTTTCGGAGCAAATCCCTCCATAAAGCTACAATTAGTTGGCATAATCGAGCGGAGTCAGAGGGCCCCAAAAGTTTGCTAGTAATTCGTCGCGCTATTAAAGCTCGCTGTACAATTGGCCGCGATAATCCATTAAAATGATGGACTGGGTGTTCGCATATGGCTGTAGCACATGCCAGCAATGAAATAGATTGAGGCGTTACTTTGCAGTTACCTAGTTTGTAGTTGCGTCGGTTATGATTTATTTTGATGCAATTTACAATTAATACAAACATAATAGACTGGAGACGTGTTTCGCCTAACGGCCATACATTGCCACAACTTTTTGTTTATATAATATCTACTCACTGTGACATTTTCAAACGGTAGTATGTTCGTGTAAGACTTAAGATGCATGAAATGGTCGCTAAGAGTAAGTTCTACCGTGTGGTATTGTTCTACCTTGGTAGAAAAATGTCGCGCGGAGCGTTTGTTGTGCCAATGGTAAAATATAATATTAACTAATTGATTAAAAATGTAGATTTTAACGCTCGCTATAATTAGAGCTCCTCACAATACACTTGATGTATTTTAAGTCTCGTAATACTCATACCCAAGGTACGTGTATCACGAATGTACACAAAATAAAATCTCCTTGTACGCATTCGTGTAGTTTTCCGTTCCTTACTTAAGCATTCCAGGCATGGAAGTTAGTAACCGTGAACAATTCTAAAAGCCATCACTAACACTTCTTAGCCCGGCGCTGTAATTGCTATGTGCCCCACTTTCTCAAATTAAAAAGCCTCTTTTAGCGACCCCAATCATTTTGAGAGTACGCCGCTTTTACGGGATTCATTTAACACTTCGCGTTATGATTTCGCTTTAAGTATGCAGTAATACTGGGTGAATGGAGTACGCGGAAAAGAACGTCGTTGTTGATGTGTCGTACGTTAAAAATATAAGCAGAGCTTCTACATACCCAAGCTGATTAAAATTCTAAATAGGTAATTATTTAATCGTTAAATTATTGTTAAATTACAATATGGAATTACTTTAAACTTTTCAAGCGGCAAACTTTAACGGTAATATTTTATTTTATAATTCTAAATTTTGGTTTCAGAAACTAATTCTTTTTCATTGTTACGCAACACGACCTAGTATTAATTAAAAGACAAACACATTTTTAACTATTTTTATTATTAAACGTACTTAGCGACACCTTAGTGGACCCTTTTACCATTTTGGTTTGGAACCCTAATATCGACGACGATGTTTTCAACGTTGTTATTCGATTATACTTACACGATTTAATCTTATGACGACATCTGTTTTTGGGCAATTTTTGTGCCTTTTCCCAGCGATATTGGATTAATGTTCAACTGAAATCTAAAAAGTTCTGAAGTCCGTCTCGCTTTTACAAGGTTTTGTTATCTCCAGCTACCTATTTAATAAGGAGTAAAATACTGCAGTTTAATAATCGCGGAGTAGCCGAGACGTCGCTCGGGACCATTCCTGTTTATATCGCCTTTCTCAACAGTGAACAAAATGAATTGCTTGGTTTTTACAAAGACTGATACTTCCTTATTTTATATCTTTGAGTTTTATATTAAAGATTTAGTCGTGCTTCATCACTTTGACCTACTAAACTATATTTTAGGTACCTGCTATGAGTAAAAGAGGGTGCAGAGGGCTGTATGATCTCTGAACTGTGAACGTTGCTTCAGGCGTATTGAAAATATATAGTAGATTTGAGATACGGGCCTTAACATAATTTGTTGGATTGGAACGACTTTTGTTTCGTTACGATCAACTCAATATCATATTATTTAACTGCTTGGAAAAATGTCCATCGGTATTTTCCGTAGATGATATTAAGTAGTGACATCTATTATCGAATAGCTAAACAGTTATTTTATTCAAATGAGACAGGAAAATATGTACATGTACAAAACATAAACATTAATGAAAAATATATGGTACATTTAACTAACTAACTTGTGGTAATGTTAAAATGTGCAAGAACGAGAAAGTGGTGACTGAGTGGCGATGAACTATCATCATGATGTTCCTTGTCTATCAATTTATCGCTATATCAATATAATTTAAGGATGATTATACTTTTTTCGTAAGTTAAGTATAATGTCTGCCGCAACAAAAAAAGATTCGAAATTTACGTTTAGTAAGTAATAGTAAGTCATATGCCTAGATAATATCCCTTGAGAAGTCGCTTATAGTATACAATCCCCAAGCGCGCGTTATTCTGCTATAGCCGTCTTGTTCACGCTTCCTCTGGTTTGTGTAAAGATTTCACTGTTGTAGCTTACTAACTAATAAGATCTCCGTTTGGTGTCGGATTAATAATTACTTACAATCCTCCTTTCTTCCGTGGATATTGTACAAGGTGAATAAGAAAATACGTTGTATTGTAGGGGACTGGCTACTTGTCACTTTGTGTTTACATACATACATACATATTCTCACGCCTGTATTCCCTTTGTGTTTGTTACAATTAATTTAAGTTACAACCTGAAAGTTGCACCATTCTTAAGTGATATTTAAAATGACTGTTTATTTTTTTTCTACTATGTTGTGTAAATTAAATAATATGTATACACTGTGGAAATAGTAACATGATATGAAATTTGGCATTGAATAGGTAATGTCGTGGAATTCTACATCGAAGTAATTCTATGTTCTGTGTGAAGTTCCCAATCCGTACCTACTGAGCGCGCGTGAGAACTAGAACCTCCTCACTATGCTCAGCAAGGGGACTATTTTGTTGTTTTATGGAGACAATTGAAGAACTAATTTTTTCGTTTAATCAGTTATTTTTGATGGTATTACGACTTATACAGTGTGTATTTTTAATATTACCTCAAACCGTAATTTAACGTAGGTTTAAGTACAATTAACCGATATCGCAAGATAAT
>BHDV01011589.1:241757-291311 GCA_005406045.1 Adoxophyes honmai
TTTTTCCTGCAATATCAGATCGTATCACTAACGCCACCGTCTGGTTAAAATTTGAGGTAATATCAAAAATACACACTGTATGTATACTAACTATTGACATTGTACGGAATCCTTAGTACCACCTTGGAATGACCATCTTTAGAAACCTCGCGTTTGTACCCACCCCCTTGAAACGGCGACCCCGTTTTCGTGTCAAACGATAAGTCCTTATACATAGAGTTTCATTGGCCTAGGGACATTAAACTACAGTTTATCACTGTCCGTTTTTTACAGACGCGAGTTGCTTTAGAAGGCAGGTGCTTCTCATTTCTCAGCGGCCGGGACAAAGGGGCAAAATCGCTTTAACACTGTAATATAAGCCACGTTATGCCTAAACTCGAGACGCAATTAACAGCACACTAACTGAGACACTGCATGCGCTGGTAACTTCGCAGCTTTACTAACGAGTTGCTGAATGCCTAGGTAGAGCTGGCCGCGGTTCTAGTTACAAAAACTTTACGATAAAGGCAAAAGTAAATGGTACCAATGAGTTGAAAGTTTGACCGTTTTTGCTATAACTGCTAGAAATATAACCGGAACCCAAAATCTGTTTTTTTTTTAAGTGAAGAGCAAACTGAAATCAAATTTAGTTCTGCTTCAAGTAACTTTTCAATTGCGGCATAGCGAGCCGGGAAGTTCGAACGAAAGCCGCTATTGAACGATCGTTCACATTTGTTCAAGTTGGGCATCGTAACAATATCATGTCTACATATTTCATCTTATTACACTAGAATTCTGATTCAGTGCAGATGGACCATCTCTTCAAAAGTTGTTGTACCGACATTTCTCAAATCTGATAAAAATGGTTTTCCCTACGCAAAACATAGAGCGCACAAAGAGTGTCACAAAAAAAATACATTCCATTCCTTTTTTTACACACTTAGTAGGTAAGTATGGCGGTCACAGAATGACGAAAACATTGAGGTCACTTTTTTATAATTTGTATCGAGAAAGCCCAAGATTCTGAGTACCTATGAAAAGATTTTTTTTATTCATCACCATCATTGTCTCAGTATTAAGACGACTAACAGCTCTACTTTTAATTTGAATTGAGAAAAAAAGGAAATTGACAACTTTTCTTAAAATGACCCAGATGTACATAAATATATAAATACAGAGAATCTGAAGTCATTTAATATTGTAGTAAGCTCTCGCTAGGCACGCTGTCTTTGGGGCTTAATTCAAAAGATTAAGAATCACAGGTGTATTCGGCGCAAGACTGAGGGGAATTAAAGAGACATTACGACATTATCCCTTTATCCGGGAACAGATTGATCTCGGATTCCGTTCGAGATCCGTTCCTGGCATATCCGGCTCTAATCCGCAATATTCAATACGGCGATCCGAACAAAACTCTGCAAAGTCATTAAGAATTTCCAAGTAATTTGTAGATAAACAACAACTTTTGTTATTTTATTTTTATCTTTATCTATGAAGTTATATGCAGCATTTTAATTACCAACTATAGAGATTATTCGGGCCCGACCTGTTAAAGTTCTAATTTAGATCGCTACATAAACACATCACGCCTGTATTCCCAAATGGGGTAGGCAGAGGACACAAAACGCTACCTAGACAAAACCATGACCACTTCACGGTTCGTGGCCATTTCTAGCATATTTTTTAGGTTTTAATTTGGCAGGTATAAGAGTGCCAGGTTGCTAACCTATCGCCTAATAGGTATCTGTCTGTAATTTTTTTGTTTTTAAATTTGTCGTCTTTGCCAGTCCTTAGTGATATTTTGATTCTTGCGTTAATAAAAAGGTAGGTACGATTTCAATCCCAGCCGCTAACATCAGTAGCAGACGATGTGTTGTCGACGACACTATGTAGGTATCTATGAAGTAATATTCAATGTCACTGAAATGATACCTTACCAAACGAACGAAATAAAAATGGGATGCTGATTCCGAATTCAAATGAGTACCGCATAAGCCAATTCGCCATTTTACCGTCGATACCTACGTATTACTGAGTGTGCAAATCTTCGAATGTCGTCGATCTCTAAAAAATTGCCTTAATTTCTCTCTTTCCAAGTCTATCGCTTCAAACATTCGATACAAATTCATATGTTTAAAAGCCAATGAAGCCTCATTATGCAATTCAAGAGGTCAGTAAATACATATATTTTTGGACTAAGGTTAGCTTCATAGAATTTTCCAAAATATCTACATCTGAGAGGAGGCCTGTGCCCAGCAGTGGGACTTATTTAGGCTGGATTATTACATTATTATTAAATGTACCTATCTACCGTCGAACCCATTGATTTCTGACCCACCATAGAGCGCTGTGACAGTAAACATAATAAAGCTTTCCATTTTCGAGCACATCTGATAATCGTTATGATAAACTAAACAAAACAGCGCCAGCGTAGCAGATTATTTAGCCCTGTATTTTGCTATAAATAGACGTCCGTCCATGGCATACAGACCACGATCGAGTTCACTAACCTACAATAGTCTGTGCAGCTAACCATTAAAGAAATGCACACTTTATGTTGCCAGGGATGACGTGATAGTTTGCGTCGAAAACTAAGGCCACACTCTAACATATGGAGGCAATGTACTGAGAAAAGATCGTTAAAAGTGTTCACCACTTTCTCGTCTAGCCGCCTAACCTCCTAGACGTACTTTATAAAGACTTAATTCGTACATACATACATACATACATACATACATACATAAATATTTTCACGCCTGTATTCCCAAGAGGGGTAGACAGAGCACATGAATTCAAAAATCCAGTGCCACGTTTAGCAATTTCAGGGTACCCACGGGAAGGTGCTATTCTAGCCCGGCACCACTACGGCACTAATTCATAGCTGTGAAAACGGCCGAACGTACTTTATAAAGAAAAAAGAATACAATGAAAAACTTAATAATTAGAGATGAAGAACAAAATTTCAAAATTAGAAATTCCTGTCTTGGCCTTTGCTACTAAATCAGTTTTAAAAGGTTAGGGTTTAGGAGGCTAGAGCTCAAATACAAGATTGTTCTTGTCTCAGATCCATTTTTATACCTATAGATATGTGTACATTCCATGTGGATATAGTTAACAATGCTGTTAACCCGCTCGTTGTCACTGACGCCGATAGTCGTCAAAAATTCATAGGAAATGGAAAGCAATGCATGGGTTAAGTACTTCACTAATGAGAAATAAAGACGGGTCGGTATTCTTACAACGTTAACAATGTGGAAATAGATTTATTATTATTGCTTGTGAGTGTATTAAAATTTAACAATAATATATATGTAAGATATAATATCATAATAACATCTTGATGCATGTGGCATACATGATGGGATGCATGAATTTTGGACTCGATTTACTTGTATGCGTATTTTTCTATTCAACACAAACATTTCATACCTATTTACAACTAACATCAAAGGAATCTTGGTTAAACTTGTTGTAGATAATGAGATAAGAGAAACGTCAGTATTGCAATAAACGGAAGAAGACTATTAGGTTTAATACACCCAGTTTATTTTCGTATTTCACTCCTCGGTTCTATGAAAAATGAGAATAATAGTTTACTCGCACCTATGTTGCGAGATTCAATTTTTCACGAACATGTTTGTGCTTCATTTTGTAGAATATGAGAGAAAACTTAACAAAATGTTCTCGTATTTTCCCTTTACACGCTTTACAGATGACTGGAGAATAAAACTCTTAATATCTATGAACTTACTAGCACTACTAGTAATGCTTTCTTGAGCAAAAAGGCAATAAAAATAATTTTAACATGAAATTCGTCATATCCTTAAAATTATCTCTGCTACTTATTCAAAGTTTTAAAAGCCTGTGGACTGTACATCGTATTGTGCATATACCTATGCAAAAAAACAATACATAGTTGTCTGTTCCGGAACATGTTCAACAATTTATTTTACAAATAGCATAATTCGTGTATCTTACCTGTTATCTCTAAAACAATAAAATAAAAGTCAACAAAACTGAAGAAGCATGTATCTGTATTGTACAGACATTTACATAACATACAGACTGCAACTGTATGTCCGTGACATCATATCTACCAAAGAAAACAAATAGGTACATTCCTAAGTACGTTGTGGTGGTACTTTGATTAATCAAAATAGTTTTTACTGAGTTTTTACAAACAATTGGCCAAGTGCGAGTCCGACTCGCGCACGAAGTGTTCCGTGCCATTGGCTAGGTGACCAAGTGCTTATCTTTTCCCATGTATTGATATCGAGCAAAAATAGACAAACAAAATAGTTTTTTCGTATGAGAGCGCCCTTAGATATTTATTATATTTTCTTTTTCGTATTTTTTGATATAGCGGCTACAGAATTACTAGCTAGCTCCATTTTTACGCTTTGGGTACGGAACCTTAAAAACATCTGAGTTCGATTCGATTAAAATGAAACTGGAGATAATTAAATTTCGTTATGTAATGAACTAACAATACTATTCTGTTTTCCAATAGAATGTAGGTACTTGTATCTATGCGTATTTCAGTCACTTTCATTCAAACGTGATCTTATCTCTCTTGCGTGCCAACTTACATGCACTATACCTACCACCAACTACAATTTAAAACTAAATGACCGAATACAAAACATAATTTAAATTAGACATAAGTAATATACTTTCATCCACCTTATTCCAAGCCTCCTACGAGTAGGATAAACAATTAAGCTCGAATCGGCGTAATTATATATAGAATGTTATAGAAAACTAAACGAAAATGAATTCTGAAGATACATCGTTACAGATGATAATTATGTACCTACATCGGTATGTAACAGGGGTGTTTATCTAAATTAACGATGCTAATGACACGCAATCCAATTGTTGACGGCAGTAAGCAGTTACAGGAACATCTATCACTTTCGTAGCCCTTTGATTGTTAATGATCTATTAATTTTGATCGTAACCAGCTCTGTAGGATTTATGCGCTCGATACCAAGTAAATTTCGAGAAAATGGCAGCAAACAAGGACGTTAATGATTTTAAAAAATATTCACAAGAAAATTGCGTAGTTATTTTTCTTTGACAAAGAAGAAATGTTTCTCTTGATGTAAATCCAGTACCAAACGAATTGCGAAACAGTGTTCCCAACCTTGAGGCCAATTGCATAGGACCCTCGGCATGAGAGGTCTATCACGGCCCTATTATGAATAGTGTTGTAATTAAAAAAGACCAGCTTATAAACCGATTCGCCCGTACAAAAAGTGGTAGCTTATTTAACGTAGCCATCATTTTACCGTTTCAAGGAAAACGATAAAACAAAAACGGTTAGCACACATATTTTTTCAGTGTCTTATTTGTACAGCATCAGACTTCGAATAAATTAAACATGAATGTGTAATATAAAAGATACGAAAGACGCAACGACTATACTTAGATATTTTGTGTATTTATTTCCTGGAATTCTTTTAGATAAATAAGAAAAAGAGAATTGTCTAGATGTTGCAATTTTTACGGATAACTCACGTTTATTAAATCGAGTTTAGCTCGACATGTTTAATAAACGTGAGTTATCCGTAAAAATTTCAACATGAGTGAGTCTCACGGTGGTTTAATGTTCAAAATGTCTAGATGCAAAGTAAGAGTATAAATAGGTACTGTCCTTATCACTGAATGTCTCTTAGTTTTATTTGAGCCTCGAATCTACGTCTGAACCGTTTGTTTGTCTTGTCAGTTTGATATCAAAGATCGTCTCGTCATTGGCAGGCAGCTCAATGCTAGTTCTTGTCCTTGAGCTTTAGATAATACTAGCTTATATGTCGTGAAATATAACGGATAAATTCTCATCTTCCTGAGAAATTAGCTCGACATGTTTTGGGCACATTCGTGGCCAATCATGAGCCTTGCGCTACGGCAACAATGGTTAGGCACGGTAAACGATGTGTTGCGAAACGTGTCGAGAATGTCACTATGAGTGAATCTCGTGGTAATCTTTTGATTACTAACATGTAATAAAATTTACGTTTACTAAATAAAACTAACAAAGTCTAAAATTAAATCTAAAACTAAAAGTAAAGATAAAATCTGTCCGCGATCGCCGCCAAAAGGTGTCGTGTCCAGCAGGCTGGCAGCATTGCCACGTCGTACCTATGGCAATGCTGATTCGCTGGGCGAAGCAATAGCCAGCCCTATGGTCATGGAAGTCTTTGACACGCGCCAAAAGTTCTTCAAATATGCGGCGCGCATTAGGTCCCAAGGCCCCACCGCTTCGACTCCAAATGCCTCAAATAAATAACTGTCACCGAGGGAACCATTGAGGTGTTTGAGGTGTTCTGCTGAGGCCACGGCAGAGCTGCGTCCTTGAAAGATAGGGCGGTGCAAGGGTGTATACCCAAGTGGTATATCACACTAAGTGACGACCCATCCGCCAAGGAAACAATGTCAAGGCTTCAGACCTCTTGTCATCGTGTCTAGTCAGGCCGTTAGGTTCTATAACGGCCGGCACTTGGACGCGCCACCCGGCAGTTAGATAGTCAGTAATTATAGTATTTATCTGTACTATTCTGTACACATACCGTGTTATCACAATACCGTAAGTTCTAGATATTGAAGCGACTTTAGGAACTACATATATGTACATAACATCTTAGAATTACTTCGTATGTTTTTATCTATGATAATGTAAACGATATAATTCCAGACACTTTATTTTTTTCTTAACTATCTCGTTTTAATCGATACCTACGGCTCTAAATTTACAGTAAACCGTTTATAAGATCTTGAGTCTTCATTTCGGTTTTAGGGACAACGAGCAAAACCTCCTCCTTTGGTATCTGTAGTAAAAGTAAAGTAAAATGAGCGCATGATGTAAAACTCGTGAAGGTTGCGTGTAACATTTTATTCGGATATCCAATACACTCTGTATTATCAACAGCAATCAAATTGATTTGAATCTGGGCTATCGACGCCCGCCGCGCTGCGCACAATGATATAGCTGACCCGCTCAGTCCAGATTAGACTTCACTCACAAAGCCTCATGTAATAATGTAGCAGGCCGATTCATCACATTTAATAAGATTATCTCATTGTCGTTGTACCCACATATACATAGACCAGTGATACTGGATATTACGGTTAATGAGGGCGAGCGTGCTTGGAAATCGACACCTCATTCGTTCCCTCTATTTGATATTGACACTGGAGTACGGAGTAAAATATGATAGTTGCCTTACTAGACTATAAATGAGGTCATTCACTGAGTTTATACATCTTCATGACTCCCAGCCTCAAAATAATAAAAGTTCGTTGGTCTGTCTGCCCTGTTCTTGACCTTCCTCATAACTACGGAGTAAGACGGCACCTGAAAAGGCATATTCATAGTCAACGCGACATACGAATCATACGATTCAAGTCTTACTTTGCTGTAGAAAATGGGCCTGAACTCAGATATTGAAAAAGTTTCCAGCTCCGAGATGGTTACAGTACAGTGCCCGGCTTCAAGTAGGTTATGCAAATGTACGAGACTCTTTCTTTCAGGAAATATGAATTGGCAGTCTATAATTGAATATTATGCCGAGTTAAAGTGGTCTAAGATAGATAAGTAACAAAAGTACCTAAAGAGGTAAACATTTTATTGACAGAGTTCCGAGAAACAAGAGCATTATTAAATAGTAACTTAATGAAGGAAGTTGAAGTCTGTTTGATTGTCATATTAGTTTCATCTCCGTTAAGTTCCTCAAAGCGGTATTAATTGGGTTCATAGAGTAATATGTACGGGGGATATTAATAAGGCTCATGCTCTACTCGTTCGGTGCTCGAGGGTATTACAGGTACTCTACGTTGTCATGTCAGTTAGTCAGACATCCATTTGAGATGGACAAATCAGATAAGTGAGAGTAGGACCCGCCTACAGAAGGTTCCGGACTATTTTTTGCTGTAATGCACACCATTGACTTTTATTGTGAGACTCTGTCTTATGTCTTTTTTTATAAAGTCCAAAATTAAGTGAATTAAAAGAAAAAGATTCAGTGGACCACCTGCTGCTACATTTCTACTACAAACTCTGCCTTTATGGCTTTTTGCGCCAACATAATAGACCTCATTTGAATCTAGTATGAAACTTAAGCGTCGAACTATACCACTTCGGGAAGGGGAATCCGATTGGTTTTAAAGTTACTCAGGTTTGGCACACATTTAGACAGACCTCAATCGATTTAGTTGAAGGTAGGCCTTCTGACTAATAAGCTACCTTTCGAGTCGCTCACCCACTTAAAACTTACTAGGTTACTTAAGCACTATGTTAGTCAGGCAGACCTTTAAATCTCAAATGGGGACCCCTTTTCCGAACGGCCCCTAAAAAGGAGATAACTAATAATGGCTACTTGATAAAATGACCACTCGGCATGGGAACGCTTTGCTATTATTGTTCATGATTCGTAGGTAGATTATATTAAATCAATAGATGTAATCTGATCTTATGTGAAAAGTATCATAACGGCCCCGCATAATACTTAGTCTGATGAGTATTGTATCCGGAATACTAAATTGCTTTCCAAAACTCTTTGTGGATATAGATGCAGAGACCGCAAAAGTTTTAACACTAAACTTGGGTATTTACTTTATCCGTACGTTCATTATTAACTTTGCGACTTCAACCTTTGAAAGGCTTTTGGCGGAACGAATAAATTTTACGCTAGATAAATAAACTAAGTTTACTCTTGACAAAATTGAAGGTGACGATGACCTACTTATGCAATTTACGTTACGTTTCCGAGGAAGAGAATATTTTAATTTCTAATTTCAACTGTGGTACTGGATGCTGAAATAGAAAACGAAAGTCAAAGTACCTCTGGGACACTGGGATGGAACCTAACCACTTAAGGTTCGGCTAATTCATGCATGTTGCACAGGTACAATGAGATGCTCGTTCATAAATAATGCTCTCAAAGTGCGCTGAACAAAAAACCGGTAAAAAACAGCTTGGAGGAACCATAAAGTTCATTAAAAAGGGAAAAGAAAGAATTTCCTCCTGGTAAGTACTTTCAAATTTTTCAAGTTTACACGTATTTATCATATTATTTGTGACATTTAGGTACACTGTCTCGGCAATTATAATCTAGATACTGAATGATAGTTCGTTTTATAATGTGTGTATAGCTTAACTTGTAAGATAAGCCTATCTAGAGGGAAATGTGACGTTCGCGTCACATGATAACGTGTAGCTTGAAGCCAGCAATGTCAGTGCTGCGCGAGCGGCTGGTTTACCGCCGGCCGGGCTGACGCTGCGTCTGCGCCTGCGCCATGTACGTACATAACCCGCCTATAAAACGGTGAAAGTGACGGAGCACGCGGTCATTTATCTCGCGAATAAAATATTTCACAGATAACGATAAATCCGGATAGTAATACAAGTAAACGGTCGTCGGTAATTATAGCCGCCATATTTTTTAGATTTATGTCCTAAGGTTATGGCTCCGCTGCTGGCGAGCGACTGTCTTGTTTATTTTCCGGCTGAAAGAATATGGTTCACTATAGGGAGTAACCTCGGAAAACCATTAATTCATATTTACTACCCTCGCATTTATGAAACATAAATGTGGTTTACGAGAAGGCGGAAAGGCTGCTGGCATATTCTAGTATCGTTCAGTTTATGGGTCACCTTAAATAGAGGTTTAATTATTGGTGTACCTGCAGAAAGATTTATGGCGGCGTTTAATTAAAGTGCCGGCCAAGTGCGACTCCACATCGGAACATCGGCTCGACTTCTCGTACCGTATTTCCATGCCTTTTTTGGAGTTACCTTATACTTGTTTAGATCTTGAAATCATTTAAATTAAAACTACATGATCAATAAATAAAGTTTAATACGAAATTTTAATACCACGTACTTTTCACATTCATAATAAATTATTTTACTCGTGTGATCTAGCTTGTATAACGTCTAAGTTAAATATTCTATAAGAGACTGCCAAAACCAACCTATAATCATAAATTAAAATTAAAATCTTTTAGATCTGATCTTCCCGTCAATAAATTCGAGCTTCTTTTGTATGGGCAAAATTATTACAAAAAAGCACACACAGGGTGCTGTCATTTTATAACAAAGGCCTCTTTACGATGCCGAGCTGTCCATGTTCTTTTAGGCTTCTGAAAATAAGGAACTCATTCAATAATAAGGGCTCTTGAACGCCTTCCTAAATAACCCGCGCCCTATAAACAACTTCCTCAATTAAGTATGCGATTTATTGACCTCAGCGCGGAGGGAACTGTAGCACACGGTACCCACAAGCCGGCCCACTACCCACAGTACATAAATATTATGCATTATTTATTATATTCCGACGATATAAATGCAAGCAATTACTGGACCACCCTCTTACTGAAGTATATAAAGATCAGTAGAACACAAGCCAAGTAATTACAGATGATTAAGTATGCCGTTTCAACCACCGTTTAAGCAAAAAATGCTCTTTTTGGTCTCAAGAAATCCTGAAAAGAAAACAATGGAGTTTAATAACCAAAACTAATTATTTAATCAGATTTATGGAGGTTCATAAAACAATATAACGGGCTTATAAAATGAGAACAGGGATTGCGTTAGGTTCGCGTTAATTACACTTCATTATCATGATCGTGATTAAACTGTCAACTTATTTTAATTTATCTAAACAAAAATCTTTTAACGATATCATTATAGGGTAATCATGTAATATGATATAACTAAGAGACTACTGTAATAACCTGAAACCGTTGAAGACATTTCCTATCCATAAACGCTAAAGTTTATGAAGAGACCCAGATGTTTTACTGATTGTTGTTTTTTGATGTTTATGTCTGAAATTGCAAGTCTTTCACCAACCACCACTTTTTTTAGTTGTAATAAACACCGTCATTAATAATAACAACATGGAAAACTCAAAGATATGAAGCAAGAGAGTTCTCATTTTCACAACGACCGATTACTTGCACGACTTACAAAATATACTGTAATATTTTTTTTTTTGTTTTACAAAAACAAAACCTAGTATTTTCACTATTATTGCAAAGTAAATAAAAAGATAGAGCTGTAAAACATCATGTCACTAGTCTTATCTAGACGCGCGTTGAAAACAGAAGATATCTTGTTGAAAAAACTGGTCTGAAAAATTAAACCTTACGTACTTAAGTTTTACAGCAGCGCGGTTAAGAACCCTCCTCGGACACTTTTCAAACGCTTTATAAATGAGAACCATTTCACGGAGACCATAGGGAACAAGCCTTAATATTGAAGGACGATTTAAATTGTGTTGTCATCTTTAACGTTAATGATTGACGAAGTTAATGATTGATTAAGAAAGGTCGTGAAATGATACTTACGTACCCTGGTTCAAGTCGTTTGCCATTTAAATGTTCGTAAATTCACGACACAGGGTTGTTTTCGCCCTTATTGCATTTTATATTGAAAACACGCGTTCCCATAATTAAAATTGCGGGACGTGTGTTGGTTGATGAAAAACATATATTAAATCTACACAATGGGTAAAGCTATTAAAATTTCGTATTTATTCCGTGCTTTAATGTTTTTTACAGGAAAAGGAATATAATTTAATAAAATTATCCTCCCTTTGCTTCAGAATAATACACCTCCATTTGTTGTTGTCGTAAGAGATGACTATGACGACTATGATTTAGACAACAGGCTAGCAAACTGTCACTATTATAACATTTTCAGCTAACGTAACACCCATAAATATGTTGAAAGTGTCTACGAAACATGGAATAGCCATGGTATATTTCGTGTGCTCTGCTAGGTATAACCTCTATCATTTGTTTGAATCTGTACAAAACCTGAAAAAGCGTTTGGTGTTCTGCCTACGCCGCTTGGGAGTGCAGCCGAAACGTTCATGTATGTGTATAAAAATCATGAGGTTAGTGTGCAGACTATACACAGGATAAGCTGACGTGGAACTTCCGTGATTAGGTGTGTCTTGCATTTGCGCAGAGCAAACTCATTCCCTCACCCGCCCGTGCTTACATTGTTTGCAGCTGACGGCGCGAGCCTATCACCCCGTACGTAGGAGCGCTGTTACAAGCAATGCAGCATACTTAGTTCTATACTGGCGCCTTCAGTCTAACCGCGTATCTGTGGACTACACTAGACGCTATGGAACGAAGGAGTGCCTTCGTTTGATTTTGATTATTACAACCAATACCGTAACGCTACTGCACCTCGCCGCATTGCTTCATTTAGCCTAATTTTTAACCTGTATCTTACCATTCCTTTCTTTAGAATTACAATGTAAAAGACATCACAATGTAAGAAAAGAAGCAGAGTCATAAAATATAACAAAATTTATTTACCGGAAGTTATCTTAGCGACATAAGTACGCGCAGATCTCAAGGTTTGTATATTATTCAACAGGCCTCGCACCTGGAATGTTTTATAGATTTACTCAGGCCTTTTATGATTCTAATACAGCATAGACAAGAACATCATAACCATTACGTCGTACGAACATTGATATTTTATACGAGCTTCGATATTAAGTCTGTAAATATAGCTCCTGCACAATCTTCTTACAGAAACTTCGAGGGGTTTACCTTTTCACTCTGAGTTATAAGACTTACTTAGTCTACCTGGCAACAAACAGGGAGGAATTGTGCAGTCATTCTTGATCTCATTCTTCAAAAGTCCTTCGTGTCCTCTGTTTCTTAAATATTTTCCTTTGTGACATGGCGCTGTATGTGGATTTATATGTTACTAGCTTTCCGCCCGCGGCTTCGCCCGCGTGGAACTCGGTTATATTGCGGCATAAAGCACAACTATAAGAAAACTTCTCGTTTCAAACGACACACAGCGCCATCGATCTATCATCTATCGATCGGTCATCGATTGATATCGATCTATCATCGATCGATATCGATCTATCAAGCAAACTATACTTTTGTTTTCCCTCGGGAACATCATTTTTTTCCGGGATAAAAAGTAGCCTATGTCACTCTCCGTGCCCTAAACTATCTCTACTTAAAAAATCACGTCAATCCATCGCTCCGTTTAGACGTGAAAGACGGACAAACAAACAAACAAACAAACAAACACACTTTCACATTTATATATTGGTACGGATTTAATGAATATCACGTTGAACCATCTGGTAACCCTAAAATTGCTAAACGTGGCACTGGATTTTCGGATTCATGTGCTCTGCCTACCCCCTATTCACAGCGATCGTTATAGTGACGTTGCATTGCTTGACAAAGACAACATTTATTCAACGTTTTGAAGTGGGTCAGGAATCACTGGCTTCGAGAGTACCCGTGTGCTGTCAGGTTTGAATAACACCTCTCTTCCGTGGATGTCGTTGGAGACGACCAAGTAAAATGCGTAATGGTTATTAAGATGGTTAGGGTAAGGTTAGCTTAGTTGGAACGAGCTCGCTACGGATTAAGAAGAACTTGGGTTCAAATCCCATCTCTGAGCCAATTTCTTTATACATTGTCATTGAATCTTGATTTAATTGTAAGTAATAAAAATAATCATACATTGTTTTCATTGCTTTACTAGTAATAAGTCTATAAGTTACTATTTTCGCGAAAACCGTTTTATTTTCTCATCAGAAAGAAAAAATCGCATCACAATTTCCTTTTTGCGGAGCAATTGAAGATCCTGTGACCCTCATAATTCCTCGTCAGGAAACCCTGATTTGAATAAAAATATTTGAATCTAGCTTTGGTCTGCAAAACACAGAGTTAGGTACCTATTAACTAGACTGCGAATTATAGATATAGGCAATTCTATTCGTTTTTATGGTAACCAATTACAGTGTATTCTGTGTGGTATCGCATTAGAATAAAACCACCCTATTTGTGGATGTCGTTAGACGCAACTAAGGATTTAAGTCTGTTCTTCTCTTCTGTCTGTTTTTAAACCTGAAAAACTCAAAGTGGTTGTAAACCGTGAAACAGTCATGGTTTTGTACCGTTTTGTGCGCTCTGCCTACTCCATTTGGGAACATACACCAGATTGTACGTATTGCCAACTACAGTGAAGTTGTAAGGCTTGGGGAATACTTAACAGCCTCTGCTGCAAGTGATGACGATCCGGCGCCCCATATTCAGCTTAATTTCACGGATATTCCCCCACATTATTCGAACGACCTAATTCTCTGGAGAAGTTAAGAGCACGGTATGTGGTGAATAAGATTAACCAAATGAGCCATACGCTTATTTCTGTATTCCGCTATTAATTCTGACTTAATCCTTTCAATGTTTACCGAAGGACGTACAAAGGAGGTGTTAACTTTTAGGCTCTTATTTAAATGGAAATGCTAGCGGTTAAGTAAACCTTACATTTAAATGAAAATGTGTAACACTGGTTATTTTTGGAATATATATTTTTAATTATTACAGCTACAATATCGATATGCATTTTTGATATAAAATTACAATGAAAAAAGAGGTCCCCACCAATATACCAAACACCAATTATTATTATTATACTTATGGCATTCAGGATAACATTAGACATTTAATACACAAAAATAAAAATAAAACTCAGAGATTGCCCTAGCGCCACTTATCGCAAATAGCCGAACTCCTACCACAAACTTAATTTACTTACTCAACTGTCAAATGGTAACCCTTCCGCCAAAGAATTTTCTAGGATCTGTTCCATAAATACAACTTCTAACTTTCTCTCTGTGGACTTGGGTCCCCAGGCACAACATCTGCCTGGAGGGTGGTCTCTGTATGTAACTTGTATTACAACTGCGTTATTGTTGTTCCAGGTGGCTGTCCGAGTGCGCGAGCGCGCGGCGGGGGGGGATGCCCGTGCGCAAGGGGCTGCTCGCGCCCCAAAACACCTTCCTCGACACCATCGCCACACGCTTCGATGGCACACGTTAGTATTCCTTCATCACCGGTGATCGGATCACCGTGATTGGTGATACGTGATCAGTGATCGTGATTGGTTGACTCGCCTTAGGAGAGGGTTTATGTCCGTCAATGGACTTACGTGGGCTGATAACGATGATGACGATCACTGGTGACAATGAGACGAAATTTTAATGACACCTTAAGGATTTACATTAGCTAAGCACTTAAGATTATATCACGTGGACACATCGGAACTCCCCCATCCGTGTAAATCTAGGTTGTAATATTTTTGTACTGATGTAGATTACATTTAATATTACGTAACAGCTAAAACTCTCTCTGCTGTTCTACGACATTTAGTGCTAAAAGTTCCACGGAGGATAAACGTTCAACTTTGAATGGACAAAGTACAAGGTACAAAGTAGTTTAAGCTCCGTAGATTTAGACTGAAAAAGGCCTCATTCTATTCGCCTGGTCTGCAATCTGACTGTCAATTTGTAAATCGAATGCAGTTCTCAACAATAGAACAAAGCGAAATAGAAGGCTTTCAGACTGAATTCGAGTTGAATCGCTTTTCGAATATAAACATTTCTGAAAATATAGGACAAGTCTAGAGAACGTTAATCTCAATTTCAATTAATTAATTAATATGTCTTCGTCTACTGCGGCCTTAATAATTGATTTAGTGTTCAAATAGGTAAAGCATTTTAGCTAATTAACGTTTGATAATATGTATTGCGTAGTCGATTAAGATTTAATAAATAAAACGTACCAAATCTCCAAGAACTTGTAATGTGGTATTTCCACACTCAAGACGCAAAACAGGCCTACTTAGTGAAGTAAAATGGATACTCACATCTTTATATCGAGATTAACTCGACATGTGATGGCTAAAATGTGAGTAGTTGCTTGCCGGTGCCAGTTGCGTTAAACCGACTAGCGGAAAGCGCTGAAAGATGATGGCTACGAATTGAACAGACACACATGTCAAACTAATCTAAATATAAAACGTGAGTGTATACGTTTTATTTCATTCTGAGTGAATCTTACGTAGTCCCTACTAAACAGAAAAAAGTTGTTCCTTTTCTGAAATCATGTTCCGTTTCTTACCGCGGTTAAAAGGACACAATACCGCAGTCCCCGGCGGCCAATAGCAAAGTATTATCGCCGCAAGTATCCAATGCACATGATCCTTCCCTTTTCAATCTCCGTTCCATAAATATAAATAAAAATGAAGGCAAGCGTCAGGGAAATTCGCGAACAGAACAAATGTAAATCTGAGAAAGCAAACAGACCCACCGCTGGGTCCGATATTGTAAGCCTACTTCTTGGTACAACAAACACGAATATTGTGGATCTAACCTACTTCAGATGTGAGAAATAGAAAGAAAAAGTCACTCTTATCCGCTTTTTTATAATGAAAAATGTTTTATTCTCGTTCGGTTAAGTTTTATCACCGCATCGAAAAATTACATTGTGCTAGTTGTATCTCGAATGGATTACCTGAATAGTCTACGAATAAAAAAATAAACAGAGAAGTCGGAAAGGAGCACTTGTAATCTTGTTTCTCTCTTTGATTGATTAGTTAGTTTCCGCCGCCTGCACCGAGGAAAGCTCAAAGTTTCACGCTAGTCACGCGTCTGAAGTGGTATCAGCTGAATTTGCTTCGGGAGTGATTCTAATCTTGTTTAACTAGGATGGATAGTACTGATTTGGGAAAAAGTCGACCGCGTTGATTTCAGATTTGATAGGGTATATCTTTTTAGGGTTCCGTACTCAAAGGGTAAAAACGGGACCCTATTACTAAGACTTCGCTTTCCGTCTGTCACCAGGCTGTATCTCAAGAACCGAAAGAGCTAGGCAATTGAATTTTTCACAGATGATGTATTTCTGTTGTCGCTGTAACAACACATACTAAAGTCAGAATAATAATGATGATGAAGAGGGGCTCTCATTGAAGAAACGTGATATTTGGGCCGTTTTTAGTGGTCACCATTCTGCAAGCTGTATCTCAAGAACCGTGATAGATAGCTGGGCAAATTTTCATAATGTGTTTGTATTGTCACTATAACAACAAATATCTAAGTGGTCCGTCTTTCGTGCGCGAGTCCATCTCGCACTGGGCCGTTTTTTGTTATTATTTCATTTGGCAGTACATTATTTTACGATAGTTTGATCTTGGAATTACTCAATATCTTAATATGGATTAGAAGGTTTAAAAAATAATGTTGTGTTATTTCGGAAATTCAATCAAGATTCAGAATTATCAAATTAAATTAACAAGTACTTACATTCACATGCAATGAAAACGAGTCGGTTTTGTAGGAATTTATTTGAAAGCTCACCCAATTTCATTGTCTGTATTTTATTAGTGAAATCACAAAACTAATTAATCTGCATGTTTTCACTCTCGTTGAAATATTTTATGTCCTTTTTGTGTTACTGCACTCTTACTATCTTTGTTTCGCTGCTTCGTATTTCACTCGATATTGTGATATCAATATTTTTTGAGTGGGAGGTATTCTCACTAACAAGCTACCTAACAAACTTCGGCAAATTACTGCTCGATACTATAAATAAAAGAAGAGGAAAAACTTTCACAGTAAGGATTTTCTGAGAAAATTGCTCATCAGTGAACGAATTCATTTTGCTATTTATTCTTTTCATGGTCAGATTTCTAATCTACCACTAAATTATATGACAAGGTTATTGGAACCTTACATTCATAGTATCACCTGAATTGAAATCTGAATTAGATAACCCTGATGTTTTCGTAAAGTACATATTAGGCAGCTTATGTTTACCACTTTCTGTTCAGTGAAGAACTGTATTTTTTTCTGACAATGTAGATATATTTTGTTCCAGTCTTTGTATTTTTTAATAATTAAGTAGATGCAATGCAATGTAATTGCAACTTTTTGTGTCTCAATTATTATCTGTCAGGATATTGAAGCAATAAAAAGACGAAATAAAAATAAAAATGTGAAAATATAGAGACCCGAAATAGAAGATGAGACTACGTAGGAACTGTGAAACCTACAAAGGTCTCGAAAGGTCCGAACATTAATTTACTTGCGTACACAATACATATTCATGTATATGTTTTTTGAACAAGACTTATATTTATCATAGTTGTATTTCAAAGGCTCAAACTTCTTTAAACATTTACTAAGGAAACAAAAAAAATCGTGACAGACGGCTAATAACTAATAACACCTGCGTGACTTAAAAAAAAATACTTACACACATTAAACAATATGGTATCGATATAATACGTACTAGATTTGGCACTGGTTTATATGTGCTAATTTAAAAACCCTACAGAACGTCTTTATTTAAGACATTCACAGCTTTTTTGTCGCGCTAAGAAGTGTATTAACTACATCACAATAGAAACCTCTAAAATTATCAGTGTGTCTCTACTTTTTTATACGAAAATTATTTTAAACATTCCTCATGAACCTTTTTTTTTTCATTAAAATCCGTAGCAAAGTTTTCAAGATATAAACATACCTACATACGGACAGACAGCGAGAAATGACTTTGTTTCGTACTATGTAGTGAGTAGATAATTATGATGATGAGGCGCACTTTTTCAATAGTAAATGATCTAATTAATCACAATAAATCCCGGATGTTCTTTCAGGGACAAGTAGCAAAGCAATCAGCTCGACTTACCTCAATCAGTGGCAAGTAAACAACATTATCTTCGGTAGGCGGGAAGTAAGCAGAACAACTAACGAATCGACGTGATGAAAGAAATAATTAAAGCAGGCAGTAGGTCACTAGGTGTTTACTCGCGGAACGGGGAACCTCAGCTCTTTATTACATTCAGCCCAGTGCCATTATTAAAATTACAATTTTGCGGGAATGCGTTCTGCATTGATGCAGATTTTCATTTTATTCAGCGTAAAGGCATGTCATCAGAGATAATTACCAAATTTTGGTCTAGCGCTCGGAATCTCAAATGGAGGTACCTAGTTTTGAAAATTGAAAAAACAACCGTTTTATTGACTTGCTGAAATGGAAATTTAAGTACACTTTACATGACATATTGCCCAGCATCGTTGTACTTAAATAAGGTACTGAACTCATCGGACGAGTATCCCAAAAAGTGAGAAGTGCATGCCGTGCGAAATTCATTCATTCACATCTGTTGGACATTCGTTGTCGAATTCTGCACGCTTTTATCCAATCAAAGTTGATTCAAGCCCTTTGTTCAACGAATTTGCAAATACAATCTGTCAAAGGCCAAAATTGATGGAACAACCCATGACAGCTGCGCAAACTCTGAATGAACCCCTACACCTACGGATGTTAGACAGAATCTGGACATTCCTTGTCTCTGTATTTCACACAGAAAGACGTAACCTTCCAACTTTTATGCCACGTAAAGACAATACAAAGTGTTGTTCAACTTATAAACGGAGCGTATTTGTAATAAAGTAACTGCATTATTTGAACAAACTTTTAATGGACAGGGGCTCCCTTGCAATTTCAGATAGCTCTTCGGCTAAATTAGATCCGTTGTTGCGTTGCCCGTCAGTATTTACAATGGCTATCTAGCTAAATGAAATATAAGTATATCGTATAATGGCTTTCGCTACGTGAAATATTTGTTTGTTTTATTTAAAAACCTTTGCGTACTGGCTTTAACAGATCCACCCTTTTAGCGTGACTAAAATATCACATAATTATAATTAAAAAGAGGAGTGTTTTCTTAAAAAGTCCATTTAGAAAGTAACTGTTTTATTTGCGCCTACGCGTTGTTTACAAGTTCGTCTAATATCCAACTAAAGCACCTTAATAGACTCATGCTTGACTTGTTCTCGGTGTATGTATCTACAATAAATTGCAGTCTACGCGGTATTACAATATTCATGAAACTATTTAAATTGACTTATTATGCACTCGGTTTATTCTGATTTAGATTGAGGCTCGTTGAAATATCGTTCTGCATAATGAGATAAGTAAAGAGTTACGCGCATCCTATTGAAGTTTGATTGAACATCATATTGGAGCGAAACGGCGCCAGCGTCATTAACTGGCTCGTTATTTCGGTGCCGGCGCATTGACCGACTACGTCAGTGAAATTAGCCACAGATTCGCCAATGTGCACAATATTGCAGTCATGACCGCAATAAAGTTATTTCTAACTAACATTCGCCCGCGGCGTCGCCAATATTTGTGCCGATTTCAAATTATTGACGATTCCGTCCGGCTTTACGGTTTTATAAGTCTAAAAACAAATGTTGTTTTCCAACAGTTATTTTAGAAACGAAGGTAAACGTTACCTTTCAATTAGCCTTATTTCTTTGGCAAGATCGAACATGGAAACTTGTCCTTGTCAAAGTATTAAGCCACATTATCCTTCTCCGCCAATTTTGCCACACGTATGTTTTTGCACGGCCCACTTACGTCTGGAGACAAATAGTTAGTTTAAGCTTACAAATCGGCCTTCAGCGAGGATAAGTCAGGGAACGTATCGAGAAGTTTGGAATGACATGCGGGTCGGGAGAGGTCCGTTATCCTTCCAGTAACAACAAATCGTACCTTCTACCTTTAACTTTTATTTCTTTTAAATTAGTCTAAAAACAATCGAATGCGAGTCCGTTATCTTGTACGCATGTACCTATCTTTAACGTTCGGTTGGATTTTAAAGTTACCTACCTAATAATTATGACGTTAGAATTTTGATTTCTAGTTTCGCACAAATGATATAAAAACTAATTCAAATAAATGCCATGTAAATATGTAGAAAGGGTTAGTGTATTGTGGGCGATGGGCTAGCAACCTGTCACCGCGATATCACGTTTAACCATCTGGTTACCCTGAATTTGCTAGACGTGGCACTGGATTTTTGAATTCATGTGCTCAACTACCCCTCTTGGGAATACAGGCGTGAGAGTATGTATGTATATATGTAAATAAGTAGGTAGAGCTTATTAGACTCCACGTATTGGATATACAATACGCGCCCTCTGATACTGAAGGTTGCTGAGCCGTAGTTCCCACGCAAATCCCTTGATAATTGGGCTTATTGGTAGTTAATGTTTAGTAAGTTAACTCTACTTATATCAAGCATAATTCAGGGATTTTATGAGTTCCTATCTACTATGTCTAAGAAATATTGTTTGTTTTTTTTTCATCTCTAAAAATTCTCTACTGTTTTCAGCAATGTATGAAATCATACTAAACATATGAAAATATTTACCATTTTATTCCTTGTTTATTCCTGACGATAGAGTAAAAATTAATAATCATAACTAGTAAACACATTCTGAGCCAGGTTCCCTAAAATTCCCTAAGCTTACTATATTATTTTTCTCTCAATTACTTGATCTATTCATACTGTAGGCACATAAAAAACAAAAGAAATACGGAATCAATCGGAAAAGTAATTAACTGTTCATTAGTAAGTAAGGTATTTTTATACAAACGCCCCCACACAGCGACAACAGTTTATATTCAGACTTCCAGTTAGTGCCTACGCTTCGTTACAGGACGCTAATTTTAATGCTGAAAAGAGTGTTAATTAGAAAACTAACAGATTAACTACGAGACTCCGCCATTAATGTTGGAAAGAGTTATTTCAGCCAGTTTTCCTTTCATTCCTCGTGTTCCTACGGCGATAGTCTAGTGTAGAGAGGTATCTATTTTTAGCCTCTCGTATGAAATGAAAAGAATCGCGTGTTACTTCGCTACGACGCTTACAGAGTGCCTAGAGGAACGAAAACACTAGGTACTTGAGTACCAGTCGCGACGAAAGCGGGGCTTCAGGTATTAAAAGCCATTTAGCTCCTCAACAACCGGTATTCAGTGACCACTTCTAGGGGCTAAAAATAGAAGTAGCTTTCATTAGCTCTTGCCGTTGATAAAACGTAGACTAGATACTTTCTTGTCTAAAATGTTTTCCGGTAAACTCTGTGATAATTAAATCCGTGCTTAACGACGGCTGCGCATTGAATCGAAATACATTTTGTATCAAATTTAGAAGAAAATTGATGTTATTTATTCGTAAAAAGTCAAGGGCTCTCGTTTATACTTACGAAGTTTTTACCGCAATTCTCATTAAATTTGTATTTAGGGTTTCTCGCACCGCGATTGCGGCTCGCCAAGCACCACTTGTTATACAAATTAGGGATTGTAATTGCGAATGTGTAGGTACTCAGAAGTATTGAAGAAAGTACGCTTCTCGAAATGACTAATGATCAAACGCGTACGAGTATTTAAATGCCATTGTTATATTTGATACCCACCGGCAGGATATTATTTATATATTTGTACATTTAGCATAGTAAAAGCTACTCATTGATTCTTACTAGAAATAATCAAAATCATTATACATACCTACAGGCTGGAAAAGACATGTGATCACTTAGATCTGTACAAGATATCAAAAAACTGGTTACAGATACTGAGTTTCAATATTTTATTAAATTTTGTTGTTGATTTTGTTAAAATATGAAAATATTAATTTCATAAGGTAAAAGTTACGGTGTAGAGTAACATTTCACGGTAGACATAGAGCCACAAGAATATATCCTCTTCTTTCTTTTATCTTATAACAGCACGAAAGGTCAATAAATTTATCTTTATTTTTACTATTATGTGCGCGCCATGGTCGAGTAAGCTAGGTAACGTAGCTTAAAATAGGGGTCCAATGTCGAGTCCAACGGATTATTCCCGAATCGCCGCACAAAATTAAAGAATTCCAACAACGCGCAGTAAAACTGAAACAGTTTAGGATTGAGCGAATTAATTAGGTGAGTTAGGTATGCAATAAAACAAGCGCGCCGGGAAGTTTGAAACTGTTTGTCGATAGGTTAGCCAGTTATCGGCCACTTAAGTGAAATTTTGAGTTCAGATGCATTTTTTTAAATGATCTTTTCGAAAAAAAATATCTGCTGTAATTTATATAAACTAATAATATATTGCCGTTTTTGATTTTGCACCTTTTTTGGCCATCAAAAGCATGGTTTATTTTTTATTAGTAAAAATATCAGAAAACTGCGATTTAGCCAGCTATCGGCCGCCTGTTCTAGATAACGGCCGCTTATTTAACCAGCTATCGGCCACTAGTTTGCGTTCCTAAAATGAGTCTTATTTCATAAACGATAAGATTCATTTTAAAAAGAACAAATCAATCGTAATCATTAAAATATTCTTCTTGATTTATAACACTTGCCAAATTTTCTTTTAATTTAAAGTTTCATCTTCACCTACAATTTGAATTCCGATTTTTCAACTGTTTTTTTATTTTTTATTTTTCTTTTAAATTTTTTCGGATATTTCACTGTGTGGCCGATAGCTAAAAATATTTGTACCTATTTTCGGCCATTCTTTTAAACGATTCCTTTTAAAATCTGTTTACGTAAAACGAACAAAAATGGTTATTTTACACTTGCATCCAAACGTAGACAAAATTTGATTTAAAGAATAGTTCGATAAGATAAATTTATTTAGCTTTTTTATTGACGGCCGAAAACTCAGCCAAATGTTACAGTTTACCGGCCACGCTAATTTAGCTGGGCCGATAAGTGGTTTAATAAAATTTAGCTATCGGCCGTCAAATTCGAAACAATGGAAAGACAATTTTAACGATGTTTTTGTTAAGAAGCATGCGGCCGACATCTAAATACAATACTGAGCTTGTATCAAAATAAGCATTTAACGGCACTTTTACATGATAGGTTATCATTTAGTAGTGAAAATAATTAATCCAAAATAAGGACCCATGCGTGACTTATCGGCCGGGGGGCCGATGGCTAAGTTACACGACTAATTGGAATCGAGTAATCCGACCACCACATTTTAAATGATTTTACTGTTTATTTTACAGATTTTACTCAGAATAGTATTACTTCAACTAATAAACTACGCGCACAAGTAATAACAATGTGTCAAAAACCAAGGAAACAACAATTTATCCTACCTTCAATAAAATGTCACCCACTATTTTTTTGCTAATTTTGACACTCGTTTACATCGGTTAATCTTGGTTCACGCGCTGACGAGACATTTGAAGCGATATTAACTTAATAATTTTAGGAGGCGTAGGTGATAAAACACTTTATTCGAGAAAAGTATTTTTTTGAAACGGTAAGGTAAAGTTTTCTTATTATTGCATTATAACGGTGAAATGGCCGATAGCCGGGGGGGCCGGTAAACTGGCTAAATCACCCTAGTTTAGTCTTGCTCTGATGCATAATATGCCAAGTGTTGCCGTTTGTGTTGTTCCGTGTGGTGTCGGGTTTAGGAATAACATCTCTCCATTCCATGGATGTCTTAAGAGGAGACTAAGAAAATAGGCTAAGGTATGTTTTAGGCCAGTGATTCCCAAAGTGGTACAGGTGGACCCCCAGGGGTCCATGGGAGACTCGATGGGGTCCACGTTGGAGTCGGTAAAAATAAGTCTATTAAGGAATTTGGTGCAAATGTAGGAGCAGGGGGTCCACCGAACTACATAAAACTTTGGAAGGGGTCTATGAGTAAAAAAGTTTGGGGACCTCTGTTTTAGGCGATAGGCTTGCAATCTGTCATTATTACACCGGCCACCTTAAAACCTAAACAATATGCCAGAAGTGTATGCTAGAAGAAGAATGGTTTTGTCTATGTAGCGTTTCGTGTGCTCTGTTTTACTCATTTGGGAATACAGGAGTGTAAAAACGACATTTGAGAAAAACAAAGCAGTGCCTACCTTTACCAAATGGAACCCAAAAAAATACCTAACAAACAAACGCATTGTACCGCAACTCCTTCGCAACCAGCCCCCTTAGCACGATAGGGCGCGAGTAGAGATACGCGCGACATAGACAATACCTGTCACTGTCTAACCAGAGACGTCAGAAAGTGACAGGTAGACTATCCCGCGCGCGACGCGACTAGAGCGTGTCTTCGTGCTAAGCCTACAGTATAGCGCTTTTTCCGACAAACTGAAGCCGATCTCGTCTTTGAATCTTTAGTTGGAGTTTAAGGTTGTTTGATAACGTGACGTAGGTACTTAGACACCTTTAGTTAGTTTTCTCAACGGGAAGGGAACCTATTCACGCGCCTTCTGGAGCACCATGAAAAGCTTTGTTTCAGTTTGCCGTAGGGATGTCACAAATATTCGCATCATTTTTAATAGTCGCATTCGCATCAAAGGATATCAAATGGTGCGAATGTTTTGCGAATGCGGACGTGTGGTGTCGCGTTTTGTTTCGCTGACTCTATGTTGTTATTCTTGGTTTTATAATATATTTTTTTTGTTGCATATCAGTATAAAATATTTTTGTTTTTATTTATTTATTGATAAACTTCAAACGTCGCAAATATAGCGCCCTCGGTGGTAGTTCTTAAATATCACTGGACAATTTTTACACCAATCATCTAGTCCCAAAGTAGGCAATTTAATGCCTGTGTTATGGGTACTAGACAACGGATAAACATACTTATATATAGATAAACATCCAAGACTCGAAAGCAAGCATTCGTGTTCATCATACAAACATCTGCCCCGACCGGGGATCGAACCCGGGACCTTAAGCTTCACAGTCAGGTTCTCTAACCGCTGGGCTATCCGGCCGTCAATATAGTATAGTTATAGGGCTCAGTATAGTTATTTGTTTGAGGCGTTTGGAGTCGAAACGCTGGGGCCTTGGGGGCTTAATGCGCGCCGCATTTTCAAAGAATTTTCGGCGCGCCTCATAGAGGCCTCCCGTGACCAGAAGGCTGGCCATTATTTCGCCCAGCGAATCAGCATTGCCATACAACGTGGCAATGCTGCCAGCCTTCTAGGCACCCTCCCTATTGGCGGCGATTTGGGAGAAATTTTTTATCACTAATTTTAGTTTTAGATTTAATTTTAGTTCTAGCTAGAAGTTTGTTTTTAGTATGTATAAGTTATTTATAAGCTTTATTGTTATTTACTTACTTAAATATTTTTTGTCTTCAATTATAATTAAAAATTTACGCCCGTAATTTTTTTATGTTCATTTACTTACATTAAAAATTACTATTAATCTGCGATATTTCAGTTTTTTTTTCAGACACTCGCATGCAAGCATTCGCATCCTGGACATTCCCATTCGCATTCGCATTGGCGAACATGTAAATTTTGACATTCGCGGCATCCCTGGTTTGCACTTCGCTTCGGTGCTCGTGAGGAAGGCAACTATACCGGTATACCGTTTGAAAGCGGCGAGATGAGATGGAAAGATCGGGGGAGGCTGCGCCCTCACCCTCTCCCATCAATCTCGGGTTTTTGCTAACACGATCAAGTTTTGCGGACGCCAAAAACTGATTCAGAACCTCATACGTTAGGGTGCTTATTTTTTATGCGGTTCTGATAAGCTGCGTTAGTAGGTACGTCATTTATAAGGGATTTTGATGCCGTAACTATCTGTGACTTATTTTCTTTGCGGAATTATAATATTCACTGCCGGTGTTATTTATTTCACATCATTAAGTCTTATCTAGACCAGTCAAGACTTGGTTTTATTTAGATAACTTATTAACCAAAAATATTTTTCGAACTGGAGTGGTGTTGAAATAAAATTATTTTTCACTTTTATATTACCCATTAGGTACTCAATCAAACTTTTCTCAAAAGTTTGACTGTCGTAAATATCGTTATTATACTTCGAGTACCTATCAGGATCACAAAGGGTCTTGTTTATCAGCCAAACTGCTTTGCGATCTCGATTTACTGCCCATAACTAGATAAATCGGATTGTAGCACAGCCTTTGTTTTGTTTGTTTTAACTTTTATATTTTTTGTTTTAACATTTACTACCACGGATTTGACTGAATAAGGCGTGCCGTTCTTTATTTCTGTGGATATGCGTCCATGTTTTAGTATGTTGGAAAGTTTTATAAATTTTGAACATACCACAGGTTTTTGGTATGTATTAAACCAGCTTTTCTCAAACTTTTTTAGTGACGGAACCCTTTTGGAAAGCGAAACACTTGACGGAACCCTACAAAAAAAACAGCTGTTTTTAAAAGTATTTTTTATCCACCCGTCCGTCCATGTATTCGCCGCGTCAAAACTTTCGATCAGAGAATGGCGTTTTTTTTTAAAATTCTTGCGGAACCCCATCAGGGACATCACGGAACCCTGGGGTTCTGCGGAACACACTTTGAGAATGGCTGTATTAAACAAATAGCGGGACAACTTTGTAACAATAGAAATTATTTCATACATAACGACGCCTTTATTCCCAATTGGGGTAGCCAGATTATGTGAAATGCTACACAGTCAAAATACATATGCTACATTATGCCTACATATGCTAGAAATGGCTATGAAAGTTAGTTACTAGCTGCTCTGCCTGCCCCATTTGGGAATACGGGCACGATGCGTATATATACGTATTGAGCACGAATCTCGTGGAAGTTCCATGCTAAAGTAGACCCAATAGTGTTTAATACAACGGTCCTCACTAAGAATGGAATATTTAGCCAGAGTTGTAAAGTTGGCGCTAACATTATGCGGCACCCACAGTATAGTACTTACTTGTTACTTGATGGAAGTGGGCCTGAGTCAACCGAGAGCAATCAAAACTTCAGCCTCCACTTTTAATACTTTATATACCCTTGCTTTTATTCGATGTGTTCGCGTTCGAACCGCTGGAACCGTTGGAAGATTTCAAATATTTCAACTGTTATTTGGGTGAATTGCGCAAGCGAAAAAATTTCACGGCAATGCTGAGAACGGTAGTGCAATGTATAGTTTTATGGTTTTGTAATTTTTCTTTTAGTAAAGTATGTTCTTCCCTACCTTGGCAAAAAAAATAGTTGAGTAATGGCTTCAATTACATTTTTAAAAAAATTGACAAAGTGTCATTTTATCATCACAGTGGCTTGTCCCTCATCCAACTCCGCTCACAAAACACCTTCTCATGCAAATACTTGAATTTTTTGGTTTTAAATCGGGTTTACTATCATTAAGTGACAGTATAGTCTATCAATAAAAACTATTTTTGTTCATGTATCTTTATTCTTATACATTTGACAAGCATTCAACTTTTGTCCCAAAGAAATTTATCACTTCAGTGGACAGTAAGTTTTGGTAGAATAGCTCCGGCAACACTGTGTGGTTGCGCTCCCATCACCATTCCTAACTTCGGATGAGTCCGGCTCAAGATCTAGGTGCATAAATACTGGTCACTACGTCCTTGTGGTTTCCCACAAAAGAGGAAGTTTATCATTTCAGTGATGAGGGGACAATTTTTTCTTCATTTCGGTAGCCGTTATAACTTGACCAATATGCGTTTAATTTATTTCAAAATTGTGTTTTCAATTCGCCGTAACTACTGCTTTATTTGAGTAGTGTTGATATTTTGTTACTTATTTAATTCAGAGTAAAATGTAAAATTAACCTGTATTTTATCATCTCAGTGTTGTCATTTCAGTGGATTCGGTGGACTGTAATACCGATAACGGTCCACCGGAATGAAATGTACCCCCGAAATGATAAAACCGTTAAATTTTAGAGATCCTTGGGTCAAATATAAAATTTTAGTTTTGTGGTATACTTATTTTTATTTGTTATGTGAGTTCATGTGAAGGCATTTATGTATGTCAATATGAGAAATATAAATGTAAACTACTATTTATATAAATGTAAACTATATTTTTTAAGACATAAATATGCGAGTAATATTAAAGTAAGGAACCCTATTTTTTCCACTCGGTTGTTCTTAACTGTATCATTTCGGTGGGCTTATTTCATTTCAGTGCACTGTATCTCATTTCCATGGACACTTTTATCATTTCGGTTGACACTTTTTTCATTTTGGTTGACACTTTTCATTTCAGTGGACCCATAAAAATTCAACAGCCAATATTTAAGTAAGTTGTGAAGATATTTGATTCCCACTCATGCACATATTAGATAACTGGCTTAAGTTTGATTTGTGATTCAGTTCATTTAGATAACATTGAAAATAAAAAAAATCACCGAAATGATACAAAAAAATGTCTTGTTGAAATTGACCCATTTATGTGCAAACTTTTATGAAAGGTACTCGTAACATTAAATTTCTCTATTCTAAGATATGTGAAATGTTTGGGTTTTTCATTAAAAGGACACATATGGGTCATTGTCATAACCCTAAAAAAACATGTCCATTTGTAATTATATAAGACATTTTTAATAATTGCATTCAATTTACATCATAACTATAAAGTACAGTAAACGTACTAGACTATACTATATCATATTTTCTATAAATGTAATTATTTGTTTTGTTTATCACCACAAATGTAACTGATAGTCCACTTCGGTGGACTGTCCGGATTCCACATGTTAATAGAATGTGGCTTTAAAAAAATACATCTCTTTTATTATTGTACAAAAATGCCATTTTTTCCTAATCAATGTATGATTTCCATTTAACATTATTAGGATTTAAAAAATTAGATGGAAATAAAACACATTTTTTGCATCATTGAATCTTGTCACAACATTTTTTGTCTTTTTGGTGGACATTACTTTAAATTCTAGAAAAATTAGGGAAAAGTCAAATGAATAGACCGGGACATATAATTTAACTCATTCACTATCGTACTATCCCTGTTAGCAGCCATTTTGCCGTGACTTGTGCGCAGCAGACGATATTGTTGTGTTAACAAGAATATTTGGTGGTGTAAATGTTGAATTGTCTTTCCGGTTACTGTTGTATTTTGTAAGTACATCGCTATAAATCCACCAAACGTTTTTAATAATTAGTTAAGCATTCAAACATTGTAAATATGCCTTGCCTCTTGAATAATCCTTTAAATGGCTGGTGTTGTGAATGATATTGCGGAGAAAGTCCATTCGGTGGACGTCTTTTTGGTGGACTTTTTGTAAACCCAAACGATAAATGATTGTATTTTGATTGATTTCTTGTAATTTGGTTTAATTTTTTATTATAACTTTAAAAACTAGCTTCTGATTCCTTTTTTGTTTTATCCGTAAATGACTAGTGACTGAATACATGTTTAAATGTAAATTCTGTAAAGGTAAAAAAAAACTGTAGAAGATTTAACAAAAACATACAAAATATGCTTTGGAGGAAAAATGGAATGATGCACGACGATGCAGAAAAAAAAACAATATACAAAAAGAAACTTAAAAGTACATCGCACGCAAAATACTGCCTTCGATTCTAGTTATTTTAGTACCATGAAATGGGTGAACGTATTGCAGTGAAAAACAGAAGAATGTTGAAAGCAAAGAAACTTACTTACTTAGAATGAAGTTGATGACTTCAGAATGCAGCAACCATTAAAAATTAGTGAGTGCAGTCTGTTTGTTGATTGAAAAAAATGTTCATAAAAGTATACAATTTTTGGACGTATATTCTGAAAGTTTGGATACGTCAACGTTAAAACAAGGAAGAGCCACCAAACCCCCACTTTCATACATACTTCTTGAAGACTTGAAGGCTTCCTAGTCTTCGGAGGACGAAGGCATATTTGGTCCACCGAAAAGAATTGTCATTTCGGTAGACAGACACAAAATATTTTTTATATACTTTTTGAATGTATTTACGTGTCTGATTGTTCATGATTATGAGAATATATCATGAACGTTATTTTTGTTTAACATGTTTACAGTTTTTGATTTGTTTATTTATTATTAATTAACATAATTAGTCCACTTGGTGGACATATTAGTCTTTTTGGTGGAACCAAAATATCGTTATTTCGTTTTAAATAGTTTTTTTTTCGAATAATTGATCTCTAAATGATACTCAGTTCTGTTGCAAGTTAGAGTAAGAGTCGTAATATACCTTTGATTTTTATAAATCACGTGTTTCATTTTTTAGCGAAAAAAATTGCCAGGCTTGACAATGACCCATATACTTCATTTCATACCTCACGCCTGTATTCCCGAATGGGGTAAATAGAACCTAAAAAGTCATGGTTTTGACTATGTAACGTTTTGTGTGGTTTGCCTTCCCCATTTGGGAATTGAGGCGTGATGTGTGTTTGTATGTTAGAAGTATAAACTTACACATAAGTGTTTAGTAAATTTTACTAGTAGGTATCTCAATACCTACCGAGATGTCTCAACATCCAGTTATAACAAAAACTATGGTCTGAAAAGGAGTATATGAATCAAGTATAAAACCATGAAACTTTATGATAAAGAGTTCTATACATATAGGTATATGTAAAACCGTCTTCAAAAACTGCCAGCTGAAGTTTGCAAACTTTATTTTGACCCCAGCCAGATGAATATCAAATTTACTTACTTACCTATACATTGTGCAATTCCACTAAGTGGTTTTAATGTCAGCAATAGCTCTAAAAGGTCGCTTTAATTTAAACAAGAGGGCGCTTCAATTTCGCGAGACCGGTCCAAAATCAATCTCGATTTGTGTACTTTCTTCAAAGGCTTTTATCAAGTTTTGCTACCAACGATATGTTTAAGCAACAAAGTTGAAATAAAATTACGAAGTTACGGTACATTATGGGCCGAAAACTTTTCGACAAATTTCAATTACGATACCGAGATCCGACACTTACCGAGCGAAATGATTGAAGATAATACCAGGTTCGTCTCGCCGTGGATTAATCACCATATAATTTTTTTTTTTCTTCAAATATGTCGTATTCTCGAAGCAAAAATGCCAAGTTCATTTAAAGTAAACAATTTATTGACTAAATACAATAATTTAAGTTTTGACTTTGAAATGTGATAAACATTTCTTGATAGCATTTTTTTTTTCACTAAGTTTAGAATCGTATTTTTAGTTTAATCAAGCCAAATAACAAGCAAATGACGTGGTGTTCGGGACAACTATATGTATTATCAAACAGGATTATACTCGTAAGATGTCCTATCGTATCTTACGTACGTATCTCATACCGGATTAGACATAAATGGTCCAGTAAAGCTGTTTAATTTGCATGCATACGGAATGAAGCGTGGTGCCCCTTCGGATAATGGCAATTAAGTTAATTACGAGATCATTTCCGTTATTAGTCCAGATATTTTAAGGTAATTGAGAACTGGCTAGGAACTATTGCATAGACCTGAATTTTTCATCATTTTGTAAACTTTTCCAGCTAACCATTGCTAGTATTAGGTAAAAAATAATTCTAGCACTTTAACCTTCTCGATAGAAAATAGGTATTAGATATGCGAAAACCTTTATGACACTAACTATCATTTTAATAAAACTTTCGAACATTATTTGGTGTTTGCTTTATGTTTCGCCGACTTTATGGTCTCCATAATCAAGAATCGACTTATTGTGGAAGTACTCGAGTTGATCAAACTACCCTCCTCTGATTTTATTTTATCGAAGGATTAGTTTACTAAACATTGGAAAATTACGTAACTTTTGTAAATTTTCCGTCATTTTGGTATCTCTAATAAGTACCTACTTAAAAACGTCCGGCTTTATTTTTTTGAATCGTGACCGGTCACAGATAGGCTTCACGATTGCGTTATGAAACAGGGCAAAAAAAGTAGTAGATAGGTCAGACCGCGGAGCATTGCAACTACTGCATTCGAAATTTGATAAATATGTCCAAATTGAGATTTTCATTTCGATTTAACGTAAACAAAAGCGGATGAAACACTACAACCTCAATGAAATAACAGATAAGCCCGCGAATTCTATGAAAACAGACACAACTGTGTCATTAACAACCAATAATAAAATTGTCGACACAAACTGTAATGGTAACCTTTCCTTAGCCGTCTTATTTGTAAAGGCAGCTAATATATTAACCATAAAGGCCTGACCTGGCTTAAAGAGACGTAGCGCATCGTGCGTCGCGTGCGGCGTGGCGTATGGCGGTAGGTCGCTGAAACGCTTTCATATAACGCCATAAGTTTGATTCTAAAGCGCCTCCTCGCGTGACACTCAACGCCATGCGTCTCCTTTTAAAAAAACGAGGCCTGCATAATTTAATGTGTATTTATACCACACCATTTCACACCATTTCTTCTTGGTATGCTTTTAGCGACAGGCTAGCAACCTGTCACTATAATACCTCTTCCATCTTTACTATGCTAAAAGAGGCTGCGAAGCGTGATATAGTTATATTATAATCATGGTTTTGTCTATGTCACGTTTTGTGTGCTCTGCCTACCCCATTTGACAACATAGGCGTGATTTTATGTATGTAAGTATGTATTAATGCTCTAACGTGTACTTGTTTGTCGACAGACAGCAACTTCGTGCTGGGCAACGCGCAAGTGCCGGCTTACCCGATCGTGTACTGCTCGGACGGGTTCTGCGACCTCACGGGCTGGGCGCGCGCGCACATCATGCAGAAGGGCTGCGCCTGCAAGTTCCTCCACGGCGTCGACACCAGCGCCGAGCACCGGGCAGAGATCGACGCTGCGCTTGATTCCAAACACGAGCTTAAGCTCGAACTCATCTTCTATAAGAAAAATGGTAAGGCCGTGTAAAAATATCAAACATTCATAGATGCAGAGCGACGGACCAAACCAAAATGTTTTTTGATACCATCAAACCATTGCCAGTTAAGACTAGTTTTTTGGGACCATGGAACGTCAAAGTTTGATAATACTGTCCGATGTTGCTTAATCAAGAAATATTAGAGTATATCTAGATCAATGGTTCCCTAAGTTACCGGACTTCGGCATATTCAAGATCTGCCCACTTTTTGGCCGTCTCACAAAGCACAAAAAGTATTACTAGTAACGCTCAAATTTCCTGCCCTTTGGACTAAGCCTAAGGTACCGAGTTGCTCAATTTGGTCGGAATATCGTCTCGTATTTCAGGACCCACTTAGTATTCGCTCACGACCCACCAGTGGGTCGCAGTCCATAGTTAGGAAAACACTAATCTAGACAAATGACTTTAGCTGTAGCACAATGTTGAGCTAATTCAGTGTTCATAATCGTAACCATAATTTACTCATATTAGATCTAATTTTCATCTCTGGGATTTACTCATTCTGTGCTAAATTGTACGTATTCGTAAAATCATTCAACGTTCAGAGTTCATCAATATTTATCCTGAAATTTTGTTTACCAACTTTAAAAGAAAATTTCTAAATACTTACCTAATTATGTTGAAATGGTGCCCTTGATTATTGATTTATATCAATTAAAAACGCTAAGGCTGCTTTTGATTTCCACTTCAAAAGAGTACCTATGACTGTTTGATTTGGGTCAGATGGGGGAAGCAATTTATAAAATTACGAACCTTTCTCTTTGACGTCCTCACTTTCATTACGTTTTTTTTAACGAGGGAAATAAAATCCTTAATGAGGTAGGTAACGAGAAACATGTTTAGGTATAAAACTAAGCCAGTCTGAATTCCTGCGATAGTAGCTATGCAAAGCTTCGTCCACACCACACTCGTAAACAAAAACCAATAAGGGGTTTACGATTCCATTCGACAAAATTAAACTTTTACAAGCTGGTGCTTCGTCCGTACAGCTGGGTAGCTGTTTGCCGTCACCGCATTTTTAATGGCCACGAGATGAATATACGAGAACTTGAATCGCCGATGGCTGAAATTCCAAAATAATATTTTCATCGGTGCCAGTCCTACTCTCAGTTCATAAAAGCATCCTGTGTTGTGGGGTCTGACTGCGGGGATTGACATCTGGCATGCATAGTTAATGCGCAGGCACGCGTTTCAGCTTTTGAATTTCAATTAGTACCAGCATTTACATTTATTTACGTTCACAGGTTCTCCCTTTTGGTGCTTGCTCGACATTGTCCCAATTAAGAATGAGAAGCGCGAAGTGGTTTTATTCCTCGCCTCGTTCAAGGACATCACCAACACCAAGATGGCCGCCATGACCACTAATGAGGAGTTCGACAGCGGTGAGTATGCTCGAGATGCCACTCGAGACAATTCTAAAGAAAACTGCAAGCTACAAAGATTTACTCGTGAAACCATTTCTTTGTCCTCGCAGCCTCGCTGTGAGGCGTTTGTGAATAAAATAATGATGCGTGAAATTCTTAACGGTTATGCATTTGTGATGACAACCTGTGCCAGCACGTGTTCTAGTGCTATGGGTTGATAGCGTTAGCTTGGGTCCCCCATAGAGTCCTGTTGGCCGTAGCGAGTTGAGCATCACCGCACGGTAAAATTTGTTTTCGAGTGTTCGTAGTCTAGGTACTTAGAACTAGCTAGTTCGTAGATAGAGTATTTAATCGTAGTGAAGCACAGAGCTTCTCTTTCTCTTTATACCAACACAAATCGATTTTATTTAGACGAAACTTCAAATTCTCGATAAAAGCTACCTTTACCTACAATGATGTTGTTCATTTATGTAATTGAAAATTATAGTTTAGACCTACCAAACTGTAATTAAGGTAACGTTTGCTTTAATCAAATATCCAAGTATCCAGTATGATCCAAACTTACCTCGATATCTAGTTTGAAGTAATAAATACCTCTTTTATTTTACACTACACCACACACACACACACACACACCTAAGTACTTTATGTAAGTTGATCTTGCCTTGATTGAAACCACCCTGTCTTCTATTCTTATGATATGCATAACATTTCATGGTTTTAAATTTAATTATGTTATTACTTACATTAATAAATATGTCGCCAGTACATGCATTATTATTACTACTGCTTTTTTAAAGTTTAGTCTAATATTTTCTGTTCAAATCCACTAACAATTGAGGTGTTCTGTAACTTTCAATATAATAATAAATATGTTTTTTTAACTACCTATATTTTCTACTACTTCCATTTCTTTCTATGTATTTGCATTTTTGGGGGCTTAATGAATAATGATGTAAATTAATTCGTCACAAATTCTGTAGTTGAATTTGAACTGAAGACGATTTTACTAAAGTCTTTTTTTATTATTGGTTGAATTAATTTTTAAGATTTTTTTTACTTAGTAAACATTTTTTCAGTAGGACCCCACCCCAGATTAACTCTATATGTATATTTCTAACTTTGCACCAACTGTAAATACTAAAAAATTAATGTTACTGATGTTTTTTATGCTCCATGTTAGCTAGAATGAACAGTACAGTTGTTCTTAATGAAAATTCATCGGATCATTATCTTTATTGCTCTGTTGCATGATATGGATACCTAATAAACTTCTTATCATTATTTAGTTGTATTTGGCCGTAAAAACATTCGCATGATAAGTCGTGGTCCGAGCTCTTCAGTTTGGTCACTTATTTCTGTTTCTATACGCACCATTACACATATATTATCAACTTAATATTTGTAATCTTTATGAACCGATCACACATGTTTAATTCAGATTATCGAGTAGTTTTCATACCATGTTAGTAGTTCTAATTATTAGAGATTTCATCAGCTTTGCTGGCGACATTACCCTTACAGGGTTTTCCGAAGTATATCTAGAAAGAAAATCTCAATACGGCAGTATAATAAATCTTAATGCAATAACGTACCTTGTTATTCGCCGTCATGCGAATGTAAAAGCCAGATTTACTTTCAGCCACTTTGGGTTCAATCTGAATATCCTTTAAATCCGCGAGCTTTCTTGCGTATTTTCTTTCTAGAATTTAAATCTAAATCCAACGAAAACCTTGCATGGAACACTGTTTGAACTAAGTAGTTGATTATTTTCGTATCTCTAATAGTACTGCGAGTGGGATCGCGATGGTAACAGGGTGGTTTATGCGTACAGGAGCCGCGGTGCGGCCTTCGGCTGGCGTGGTCACTCTAGCGTTATCCCCATTTGTACCCGCAGCGGCACTCTTGGGCGCCCGGTTCCGCGCTGAATCTAGTTGCCTACTTCCAGACCCGAATGGCAATTTGGACCCGGAAGCGCCATCGCCCGCCAACATGGGCAGGCGTCGGTCTAGAGCGGTACTTTATCAGCTTTCAGGACATTATAAACCGGAAAAAACGAAGAGTAAAATAAAACTCAACAATGTTAGTAAGGTAACTTTTAAGTAACCCTAACCCTTTCAAACATTGGCGTAATCATCTAATGTTGTTAGGGCCGCATTACGATCGTATTTATGTTTTCAGAACCTTCTTCACTCGTCCGACCCGCCGCTTCCCGAATACAAAACGTCGGCGGTTAAAAAGTCAAAATTTATAATATCACATTACGGTGTCTTCAAAACATTCTGGGACTGGCTGATCCTTATAGCCACGTTCTATGTCGCGGTCGTGGTGCCTTACAACGCCAGCTTCGTTGACGAAGGTCACCCGAGGATCAGCGTCACGAGTGACGTCGTGGTCGAAGCTTTATTTATTGTCGGTATGAGCATCGCCGAGTACAATGAGGTGTTTCATTCGGAACTCTCAAGGGAATAATTTTATTTTGTGTGTTTCAGATATAGTTCTTAATTTCCGAACAACGTTCGTAAGCAAAAAAGGAGAGGTGGTGTCGGATTCTAAGTTAATAGCTCTTAATTACATAAGGTCGTGGTTCGTCGTGGATCTGTTGGCGGCGCTCCCGTTTGACCTACTTTACGCGTCCGATGTGTACAGCGGCGCGGTGAGCGAGTTGCCCAGCGGCTAATTAATTTAAGCGCGTTGTTATTTAAATTAATTATCGCTTAAACTAAGAACTCTCCCGGGTCGTTTTCCGCCCGGTTGGAAGTGTTGAAGCCGGTCACGTTTCCACGTTTGCGAGATACAATGTTGCTTGATTCGGAGCGTTTGTGAGGGTAACTAGGGCGCAAACAGTGCATCGTTAACTTTCTAAAAGCCTTTATTTAACAAGGCCTGTTTGTACGACTGTTAGTGAAATTGTCTTAACAACTTCGGGTAGCTAGTTGAAATGATTTAAAATTGTGTTTACAATTATTGGTTGGTATTATTAAACATACGTGTTGCAGGAATCAACTCATGGGAACGTACATTTGGTGAAGTTAACGCGGTTGCTCCGCCTGGCTCGGCTGCTGCAAAAGATGGACCGTTATTCGCAATATTCTGCGCTGATACTGACGCTGCTGATGCTCTCGTTCTCGCTGGTGGCGCACTGGCTGGCGTGCATCTGGTTCATTATAGCAGAAAAAGAAATCGAGCACCACAGAAACGAGAGCTGGGATTTAGGTGTGTTTGTAACCTGTAGTTTTGTCACTTTAGTTAAAACATAAAACTACCGAGAGATACACTCGTAATGAAAAATACGGATAACTCACGTTTTAAGTCGAGGTTAATTCAACATGTTTCGAGCTAGTCCCTATAATATTTCGCCTAGAAGCAGCGACGTCTGCCTGCTGCTGCCCGACGCACACTGCACGCCACTGCTCTCTTTCTCTGAACACAGCTATGGACTATCCCAAAACATGTCGAACTAAACTCGATTTAAGACGTGAATAATTCATGCTTTCCTTTACCTTGTCAGTTTCTTCTGAAAATTCAGCATCATTCAAAATACATTGAAAAACGCATCGAACGTACAAAACTGCCCAAACTACAATACCGAGCAGGCGCCATAAAGGAAACGGAATTTGTTTATAATTACATGACTCGACTCCGGATTCCGCGCCCAAACCCGCTAATGTCGTAATTCTTAATTAAGATCGTTAAATTTTCCGCAAACTTGCGAGCATCCCGCAATTATTACTTTGTATTTAATCACGAAAATATTGTTAAATTATGCCTTAATGAACATTTAAAATGCTCATAAATTTGTTTGCTAAATTAATTTAGCTAGCGCCTCGGATTATTCATGAGTTGTTGGTATCTTTACAGCGCATAAAAGTGTGATCCGTTTTCTATTAGCCTTTAATGCTCGGGGTTATTTTTAACGCTCGTAATCGATTTCCCTTGATACAGGTTGGATAAACAACTTAGCGGAGCGGCTGAAAGTGCCCGTGCCGAACATCTCCCACAGCGAGAGCTATGTCACCGCGCTCTACTTCACGTGCTCCTCCCTCACTAGCGTCGGCTTTGGCAACGTTTCTGCCAACACTCTGCCAGAAAAAGTCTTCAGTATTCTCACTATGCTTATTGGAGGTGAGTAAGTAAATTCTACAAACACGGGACTATTCACAAACTAGGCAATGTCTGTACCAAAGGATAAACATAATTATATGCTGATAAAACTTACAAAATACCGAAGATGTGAGAACCTATATTTGTATTCGACGTACCGGATTCGAGTTACATTCTGCCATGACCAGGAATCGAACTTGGAATTTCTAACTTCATAGTCAGGTTGTCTAACCACAGAGTTAACGACCCGACGGCTGTTTATCGTTTAGGCCAATTTTATCGCTTAGTAAAGCCTAATCTTGAATGATGTGGGGTTTATTCACGGGGGGATCATAACTAAAAATAGCGAGTAAAAAATATCATACAAGAATACTTTTTTTTTCTATTTTTATAATCCTTTTACCTTTTTTTCTTCCAGCATTAATGCACGCTGTTGTGTTCGGTAATGTGACTGCCATTATACAAAGAATGTACTCGCGCCGATCCATGTACCAGAGCAAATGGCGCGACTTAAAAGATTTCCTCATAATCAATCAAGTGCCGAAGGAATTGAAACAGCGCATGCAAGACTACTTCCAAACGATGTGGTCGCTCAACCACGGCATTGACATTCACGAGGTAAATTTCAGCGTGGATAACTCAAATCCCCCTGTAGCGAGCTTAATATACCCTAATTCTTATAAAGGACAAAATGGTAATGTTTTTAAAATTCTCAGACGTCTTATAAAAGGATTAGCGAGTCTTTTTGCACGTCTGAATTCTTTTTTCCCTGGTAAATCCAAAGCAAGTTTAAGAGTTGGATGTAAATTTAATGCCACTGTCCGGTCGCCTTGAAGTCGCAAACGAAGTGAATATAATTCGAATAAATCTCGTTACAGTATTTATTATTTTTATTTTTAGACTCTAAAAGAGTTTCCCGAGGAGCTGAGAGGGGACGTTTCATTACATTTGCACCGAGAATTCCTATCGCTGCCAATTTTTGAGTCTGCGTCTCAGGGCTGCTTGAAGTTGCTGTCGCTTCATATTCGCAACAACTTCTGCGCTCCCGGAGAATACCTCGTGCACAAAGGGGATGCGCTCACGTACATTTACTACATTTGCAACGGCTCCATGGAAGTCATGCAGAATGACATGGTCGTCGCTATACTCGGTTGGTCACAATCAAAGCAACTGAAAATAAAATAACCATGTACAGTCACGGACTATGAAAACAGGTTGGGTTTCTTAGAAAGATTACACGGAATCCAACCCTTTTTCATTGTCTTTGAGTGTATTTCAGATACAATTTGTAACTTGTTTTTTTTATGATTATGAATAGGTAAGGGAGATTTGGTGGGCTGTGATATGAACACGCATCTGCATGCTTACAACTCAGGACAGTCACAGAACAACAATCAGGACTCAGTCATCGTAAAATCGAGCAGTGATGTTAAGGTGTAAATAAAGTTTCGTTATCGATATGACCTGATGAAGATGACGTCGTAAAACTTACCCGCGTCTCTAATTTCCTTTGCAGGCGCTAACCTATTGCGATTTAAAATGTATCAATATGCATGGACTGGCAGAAGTTCTGCGTTTGTATCCTGAGTACCAACAAGAGTTTATTCAGGACATACAGCATGATCTGACGTACAACTTGAGAGAGGGTTACGAAGCAGAGCAGGAGATGGACGGAACAGAACACCCCTCCCTAACACTGCCATCCATATCCGAGGACGATGAAAACAACGCAGAAGAAGGCGTTTCTCCCAAAAAACCCACTATTATGGCTGCGAGCAGTCCTCGCCATCTCAAATTCAGGTTAAATTAAAAAACTTTCTTTCATCAAATAATTAAATTACACACGCCTTGCCTACGCTGCTAAAAAACAGAGTTAGTCAAAACATTTAAATGAGATTCCCACAAGGCTATTTATTTGCCGAAGTAAACTAATAATTGCGCGTTTCGGCCGCCCACGTGCAGTCTGGAGAGACCTGCGTATTTGCACTGGTTCAGCGATCTCCACTCCATTTGTTACAAACACTAACATCGAGTAATTTAGTTGCCGATTTAATTAAATTCATGGTGCCTATTTTCGCTTTCGACATTGGAAAATTACGTGCCCTGTGCGATTTCAAAACGAATCCATTATCTGGCTTGATCAAAGCTATTTACAACAGTTAAATCTAGTTAATTATTAATGCGCCCGTTTAGTTGTAGGTATTTCCAGAAATTTCAGGCGGGCCAAGTACGTGTAATTTTACAGATTAACTAAAACGAGAAAGCCGTCCGGTCGAATATGCTTAGCAATTTTAATTCATCCGGTTTAGTGTGGACTAGGAATCTATTACCCAGACATGATCAATGCGACGTCTAGAGCACTCGCCCTAGTTACATCAGGTTACCCTTTGTGCTTCGTTTATGGCTTTATTTTTACATATTCCAGGCCAGACGGGCAGCGTCTCACGCACAGAGAGCTGCGCGAGAGAATAGAAAGGCAGCGGTCCGTTGCAACACCTAAAATTACAACGGCCGATTCATTGGAGGGATTAAATTTAGAAGTGTACAACACGCGGTCATCTGTAGACAGACTCGACACGCAGGTATCGAGCTTGCACCATGACGTCGCCGCGCTCAGCATGGAGGCAAGTCAAACAATGATGTCATCCGGTACCATTAACACTATGTTAATGTTGACCCATTTTTATCATAAACGATGCGACAAGCAAATCGTTATAAAGATAAGGATATCATGTTGATACAAAAACATATTTTCGTAGTTATTTATATAGGACTCTGATTTTATTTGTGATTCAGGTAAGGAATGCAATTCAAGCGCTTCAGGAAATGACAGCAGCGCCCCCTGCCGGCTGGCACGCGGCGCATTCTAATCCAAATCTTCAGTGGAATACTCCGCCTAATCAGCTCGCCCGCAGTTGCAGTCATCCCCCAGACGTTTTTTGTTGGGATCAGGTACGTGGCAACAATCAAGTGACTGTACATATTTTCTCACAAATTTCCACGTTGTATTAATGTGAACCCTTTTTTCAAACAGCAGGAACGACCGATTACGCCAGATCGTCCAAAAGTACATCGCACCACGCAGACCGAGCCGTTCCTTCATTCAGTAACACAGTACATCATAGAAAACCCGGCAACAGTGATGCTGCTGCTGGGCTTGGAGCCGGTCACCACGCTGGCGCCGGTGCTGCCGCCCGGGGTGGAGTACTACGACACGCGGGGCCGCCGCCCCAGCACCCTAGAACAGATCATAGAGTCAGAAAATGGCAGCCAAACCCCCTCCAGCACGGCCAGCGACAAGTTCGACCACAACAGAAGCCTGAGCGAGAGTGTCAAAGACCTCGACATACAACCAGAGATCAAAAGACTGGATAGGCCGGAAATAAAAATTTCAAACATGAAAAGGAATAGGTACTCCGCTAGCGATCTGTGCGAGGAAACCGAGCGGCTCCTGTCAAACAAGTCGTCCCTCCCCAGTACGCGAAGCCTTAAGTTTAACATTAACAGTTAAGTTTAGCTAAGACAATTCCATTACCGCGATATCGTGTTTACTATTGTGCTCATTAGACTTTAGAACTTTAAATAATTAATTTGTTTATCGGATAGATTCAATCAATCTTGACTACGATCGATCAACCTTGGGTCAATACTTGACATGGATAAAGCTGGTAAGCCTCGAAGAGACTTCTTTAGACTTAGACGTAGAACTCACAAAAATAATTGGATGTGTAGTTAGGTATCATAATATATATACTGTGCTCGACTGTGCTAAATAATACTTACAACCTTTGTTCAACAAAGCGTTGTTGGTCTTCACACGAAACTAAATCTGATCAATTTTTAGTTTCGGAAATATGTACATATCATAGTCACTTCTGTTTGTTGTTACATAGCAGATTGCTAGATTTATCTAAAAAACCTCTAGTCACTTGAATTAGATTTACGTAAGGGATACATAGAGAGACGCGAGCTGAATTTATAAGACAGTACCTAGGTACTATTAAGACAGTCCTTCGATATATTTTTAAGTTGTATTTTGAAAAAACTTGTAGCAACATTATTATATACATACTATTATTATTGAACTTCATTGATTAAATCAAGAATAGCATATCTTTCTCTAAAACATTTACTGAAAAATCTTGGAACGTACCGTTAACTCTTACCGGAGTGTACGTTATCTTGGACAATACATGATCTGTAGATACGTAGATACCTATTACCGCAACTGTCTTCGCATTGAGGTTTAAGGGATACGATTTACTTAAAGTAGACATTAGGTAGTCTTACACTATATACTTTGTTACGTGTTTTTAACTTGATCTTTATGATTAAAAACTCTACTAAATCAACTACCTATACGAGTATTTATGTAAATAAAGGACAAGTGATTTTGATGTGGTTATCTACATTATTATGATAATTATTATTAAATTCTTGTACTTTGAAAACTAAGTCCAAAAAATAGATCCACTTTTATCAATTAGGATAAATGATGCAATTAAATTGACGTGCCAAATTTTAAAGAAAAAAAAAATGTGATTAAGAACAAAAATTATACTTATACTGTTCGCAATTACTGGAAAGCTAATTAAAAAGGTTCTTTTAAACAAGAAGACACAGAGTGCTTTAGAAAGCTGTAAAAAAACGATAAATGTAATAATTTGGATATCGTAACTGGTGCGAATTTCACTTCATTGATCGAGAGTTTTGGATAATAGAGAACTTTTCTTTCCGAAAGTTTATTTTCTCATGTTAACTTGTTACATACACAGATTACAAGGATCTTGCATAGCTAATTAACGTTCTTCCAAGAAGCCCTGCAAGGCACACGAAACAAATGAATCTAAGTATTTACGCAAAAATATTTTTTAAACAAACAACAAGTAGGTAGTGCCAAGAAAATTCAATACAAACTCTTTTTTAAGTTAAATTAATATTCTGATGGTAGGTAAAGAAATGAAATAAGCAATTTAATAAATGACAGAAATACGACCGAACAAAGTTTCATTTCATCATTATCCAAAACTCTCGCCAATTAATAGTCTGTTTTTAAGTGATTGAAATTTTAAGTATTTGGGTCATTCCACGAGCAAGGCAGTTTTGCGTGACACTCCGTGACATAATTTCATTTTATGTTAATGTGTGTTTTTATGAATAAATCGTATAATGCTTCACATTTCAAACGTTTTGCAAAAAGAGGCATCACTGTAAACCTTATAATTATCGAGATAATTAAATTTTCTTTTTTCATATAAGACGGTAATCACCCAAGCAAACAATATTGGCATGAAATCACGTTTATTGATAGATATCACAAGACTTTTTATGATATACATTTATAGCCTTGAATTATAAACATCTTAAGTAATAGTATAATAATTTTAATTATTGGTAACCATTGATTAAAAAAACATAACGTGAAATTATTATTTTTTAATTAGGTATATTTTTTTTTGTGTTGCACAGAGTAATATTCTTAATCATTAGAAGCATTATTTAAAACCTATGTTTTACAGTAATAACTCAATAAATAACCAATTTAGTTATTACCGCGTCTATGAAACCGCGGAGATCACTCAAATTTCGGTAATCACCGGTGCGGTAATCACGTGAGCAATTTAGTTTTTAATTAATTACTTCAAAACCGTTATTGGTAAAAACTCAATATTTTTTGTGTAAGTAGTTATAACACTGTTTAATATGTCAAAATAATCTGAGTTAAATATATTAACAAAACATGCGAGAAAAAAATAAAATGGTAATCACTTTCAACCGTGACAAAAAATTCGTGTTGTTTTCGTTCCTTCGTGATTCGGCAACGACACAATAAATCACAGGTTCGCACTGTTTGGCCGTCGCGGCGTGACAGTCTCTTTCTAGGAACGTATCGAGGATGTCTCTCGGAGTATGCGTTTGAGCAGTACGACGTGTTTTATGGCCGAATTTGGTTAAGACGCAAAACTCGGGACACTTTTTAAAAGTGGCTTTAAAAATAAACTAACGTAAAAATAATTATTTAGGCAACAGTATTCAATTTATCATGTAATTGGCTTGCTGTGAACAACAAAAACCTATAGTTTCCGCGTTTAGTTTTCGAAGTATATGTCATCAACTAACAAATTTTGGAGGTGGGACAAGGCGAAAATGTGGACTTCACTGACTTTAGATTTTTGTTTCGCGCATTTAATAATAAGAATATACTATTGTTAGACTTATTTTGAGTAGAACAAAGTGTGAATTACGTAAAGTAATTTTTTTAAAAGGTTATCTGTTAAAATTTAGATTTCACAAGCACTTGAACTTGAGAACACGAAAAATCGTACGGCTGGAGAACGGCCCATTTAATGTTTGGGTAATAATTATGTACTTACTTAGTAGTGCGTAAGCACCTGTATTTTTATAGTGCATTTCTAAAGCAATACGTTTTCTGTGTCGTTATATGTAATTACTGAGTAAGAGCGCAATAAATTATAAATTATAACGTCAATGGAGATTTAAAAAAGTGTGAATTTTTTCTAGTAAACAACAAATGTGTGGACTAAGCATAATTACGAAAATGTCCGAAGCACTTTAGACTATCTCAAAGTACATACATGTATCATTTCCATGAGTTATAGTGACCGCGGTCTTCCTAGCAACGGAGTAAAGAATTAGTAGGATATTAAAAAAATCCAAAGATTCCAAAGGTAATCTAAAAATATAAACAATTAACGAATTAATATTTGCATACCAACTTATTTGGTATGACATGTCATTGTACAACACAATATCTTTAAGACGACTAATTTTAAACCATGTCTATAGAAAATAAATTTAATTCATTTCCAAACGTTGTCGTAGAACATTGGTACCATGAATCACAAAATAATATGACAGAATCGACAAGTTGAATAAAAAAACATTTGAAGTGCGTTTATTCAATATCGTCTATAACATAAATGCAGTTTGCGATAGCAACTTATGGCAGTGATAGATACTGTAAAACTTACATAGATAGTTCTATAAGTATGAAATTTACTTTCACGCGCAACTGCGAGGAATTCTAAGCAACCGCTCATTCTAAGAGGTGCTGGCTGTCACCTCGCCCCCGGTGAATCACCTATAAACATGCAAATTGCTGTATTTAAGATCAAAGGATATAAGGTGCTTTGGTACAGGCCTTGACGTGTCATATCGTGCGGGTATGCAGAAGCTGACATCAAGAATGTAGATGTACCTAATACTTTGCATGACGTTGAGTTAAAAAGGAATACGTGATTTTTCGATTCCAAATCGTTATTATCGCAAAATGTTAAAATTGCGTTTCTATGCCTAATGAAATATACGGATAGCTCACCTTTTTTTTAAGAGTTGAGCTCTACAATGTACCTACTTTGTGTGAGCTCTACATAATTATGTTGGCTAGCTCGAAACTCGATTTAAAACGTGATTTATGCGTGTATTTACTTATAAGTGGGTCTCACAGTAGTTTCATGTTGCGTTTAGTTGTGTTTATTTATTTATTTTTGTTCAGTTCAAAATTGCGTTTCGAACTGATTATATGAGATGTATAGATTGTCTTTAATACCAGCAAAAAAATATGTATCTAAGTAAAGGTCGAGAATGGGAATAGGATAACAATTTCAGTCAAAAAAATCTCAGAGATAATAATTTCTCTCAAAATTATTGGTTTATTTATTTTGGTAACCAAAGGAAACATGGTTCAGATTATAATATTTACTAACTAAGTAGGCAGGTACCTATCTTTTTTTACTATCTAAGTATTTTTGGACTAGATTGCCGTTACGCTTATAACAAAACTACCTATTTTAAACAAATCTATTAAATTACCAAGATGACGTTGCTAAAAGTGAAAAAATCAATTATTGTTACTATCCATGGGGAAAACATCACAATTTAAACGCTTAAAATTTCATAAATTTACTTTTATTAAGGAACTACTTAGGTACATATATAGCAAATTATTAGACTTGTAATCAGCATACGTTACAGTCCATTCTAATTTTTTTGTCACTGATTTCCATTTATCCAATCTCCATTGACGTTATAAGTTAGTATTAGTTTATTAAAATTGCACCATATCAACCTAATAAAGTACTTGCACGCGTCGTTTCTGTAAAAATATTGGTTGATCTATAATCGTAATCAGAAAATAGGAACACTGCGATACATCGCAATTTTGCGACTATTATTTATCGACTAATCAAATACGTATTTCTGAGTATTTCGGGCAATCGAGTTCATTTGTAATTAAGTAATTATACCTGACATGTTTTCCTCCAGACTTTATGTTTATAGTAATAAGGCCTATTCACAATAACGAGGAATGTTCAATAAATAGCACCCAACAAAGCAGAGAGAGTGAAATATGTTGGAGCTCCCGGCTAAGGCTCACCTGTGAGAGCTCTTTGTGTAAGACGCCGGGAAAAAGCATCTTCCATTGTAAATTTGACTATTACAATACATAATACACACCGAATACTGAAGTGAACCTATAAGCCAATCTTTAATACTTAGTTATTATCGTTATAAGAATGGAAACGCTTACTAGAATAATTGAGAAATAATCGAGAGTATGTTGTATAGAGCCCGTGAATGTGATATGATGAAGAAACAAGAGCAGTGCCTAAATTTCTTTATTTATGTATGTACTTACTTATTACTGTTAATTTTTAATTAGACCTTGAATAATATTTTACTATGCATATGGACTACGCGCGTAAACATTTTGTACATACTTAGCTAATGTTATGATGAATCTATATCTTGTAGTACAAAGTATTAGTTATTGAAAGTTTAATAAAGACGAATTGATGTTGATTTGTTACTGTTATTTTTATTAATCCATGTTTAATTACTGTGCCCGTAATTAAAATTGACAAAAAGGTCACATAAGGACTAAAAACGAGATGCTCTAGGTGATATTGAAATTGCTTCAACATTGGTCAATGTAACCCTCGTGTAACTAAAACTAATGAAAATAATTTATGTGCATGATACGTTACGCCTGTATTCCCAAATGGGGTAGGGTAGGCAGATCACACAAAACGCTACATAGCCGTTAATGAATATTTCACGTTTCGTAGCCACTCGATTATGCTGTCATATTTTTTAGCTTTTAAATTAAGTAGTAACTACAATAGTGACAGGTTGCTAGCCTGTTGCCTAAAATGTATCTACTTAATTTAATAAATAATTTTAGTCGCCTTTTACGCCATCCTCGGAATAAATGGCGATGTCATATTCTGAACCCGACAGCACACGACAAAGAATTTTATCTAGTTTAAATTACACTTAAATTCACAAATATATTGGCAGATTCTTTACTTATTTCAAAGCACAACAGATTACAAAGCTCTAAAACTTGCCCAACATTATATCTAAATACGTGATATCCATAGCATTAGACCGAGAAATATAACGAAGTCGTATGTAGGTCTTATATTTATGTGACTAGTGACGGGACGTTTGTGAAATTTTGCAGGCAATAAATACTTAAATCTAAACTCCGCGGCAAATTTTTAATCAGAATTTTCACATTAATTAAGAACAATTATACTTATTGAAGCATTAAAAATGTTCGCGGTAATAGTTACTTGTTATGCAAGGCCGCAAAGTTGTTGTGAGCGTGTGTTATTGAACCATGAAAATACGATCGATATCATTTTCATCATTGGTAGATCAAATTTAATCCTATCTATAGCAAAGATGGTTGTTGGTTGGTAAAGATAATGATCGTTTTTGTATGAAAGAACAATTTACGTTTTTAATTGATTCTTATGATATCATTGCCCTACTCTAGACCCCGAAACTACCCGCACAGTATGATTTTCTAGAAATTATTAATACTTTAATTCAATCTTTTTATTGTCGTTGAAACAGAACATTCGCAAAAAACCTCTATCGTCTAAACTGACTTTTAATTTTAACTAATCTAAACAAATGGGCTGTCTATTTGCGATGACCATCGATGCTCCGGGTTAATCTTCGACGGCTCTATCGGAAAATGTGTTTTCTGTTCACGATTTAGTAGTCACCCTGTAGAGGCCCAGTGTTTTTGTCAAACATTAGTCAAGCGTGAGGCGCTCCATGCACGAGTAGTTCAGGATACCTTCGAAATTCAAAAATATTTTTTACTGTAACGCGGAAAAACGGATTTACTACGCAGATTTCTAGATAAGAATAAAAATAAATATTTCATACATCAGGTATATCGAAATAAAAATCTTGTTAATAGAAACAAATAGAGTATATAAATAATGAATTAAAATATTATAAGCCCAAAAAATATAAAGAATTAGCTAATTAGGGCAAAATTTCGAATGTTCAATTAATAATATGTTTAAAAGGCAGAAGAAGCTTTTGCTTTTTATAAAATTTCTAGAAAATATTCACTTATTTTCGGAGATAATTAAAACACGGCCATTGCCTGGTACGACTTTATTTGAAGAGAGGGTAAGACTACATTTAATTTGTTTTCCTAAACTACCGTATACATCACACCTCCACCGTTATATAATACTAATAATCCTTAAACTAATTACAGGTTCACATTGATCCGCTATGGGTCCTTTTACTCAGTACATTGATACATATACCTACACGGGTTGACATCGACTATAATATATACAGTGTAGGCTAGTCGATCTCGAATCCGTATCTCTTCACCGGCGGTAACGTATCTCTAGGTCTAAGTAACGGGCGGGTCAGGATCACCGGAGGGGCCGTCGAGAGAGCGCTCGGCCCGGCGCTCGCGGGGCTACTTCTATCGCCCGTAGGTTCTATAACTACCCTGTCTCGCTGTGCGGGGCTGTCCCCGACGCCGTGATCACTCCTTACATCCT
>BHDV01011589.1:297682-321164 GCA_005406045.1 Adoxophyes honmai
TGAAACAAGGGCTAGTATGACAACATCGGCTTCCACTCAGGTCCGCACAGAAACCGATACATTTTACCTCTATTACGTATTGTTACGCACATTAAAGTATAATTAAACGATGGGCAACAAACGAGCGCGTGTGTGTGCTATACTTACTTCTAGCTAAACAGTTTCAGAATCGGAGAAATTGCAAATAACATTAATAGGTCGGTAATACCTGCAGATTTTCGATGGGTCGTTAATACCTGCGTTTACCTTAGTACCCGTGTGCGTCGCGAGGCGTGAAATGCAATTTTCCGAAGCGAGGCAGCAACGAGCGCGCTTCGCTGGCCGCTGCTTCACTCGTTACATTAATTTGTAGGTTACGTTGTTACTTCCCCTAGCAACTGGAGCTTTTGCAACTGGCTGTGTAACTTCTTTCTTATGTACGTTTTACACCTCTACTTTGATTAAACATGATATTAAAATGTGAATAAAAAATAGGGTAAGTAAACATATTATATTACATACACACTACATACAGTCACGCTCGTGTTCCCAAACGGGTTAGGAAGTGACATAGGCAAAATACGATTATGACTGTATCACGCTTCGTAGCCACCTCTAACATAATTCTAGGTTTCAAAATAGATAAAAGAGGTAACTAAAATAACAAATAACAGTGACAGGTTGCTAGCCTGTCGCCTAAAGCATACTTAAAACTATTTCCTCGGTCCCCTCTAGACAAAACAAGATTATGACTGTATCATGCTTCGCAGCCACTTTTAACATACTTAATTCTAGGTTTGAAAACAGATAAAAGAGGTAACTAAATAAAAAATAACAGTGACAGGTTGTTAGCCTGTCACTAGGTAGTACACTAGGTAGCTTGGTACAGTCAACTTGAAAAATATCTAGGTGTGTACCTAATCAAGTTTGAAATATACTTAAGTACGCTTCTACACCGGCCTAGCACCTACCTAAGATCTTGGAACAATATTTGAGAAAAATCATAATCGACTGTACCTACTAGAGATCATTATGATCCATCCCTTTAATGTTAATGAGAAATAAGTAGTCACGTTTTTGTTGATGTACCATTTTGTGTGCTCAGCCTACCCCCTTTATGATTACACAGGTTATCTTTATGTATGTACCCAAGTATAGGTAACAGAGGGCGCATTTGACCCAAAAAATCAAGAATCATTCGTCTAACACAAGGTAATGAAAAAAAAACGGAAATATTTTAGAGGTTTTCAAACGCGTGCGCCAGATCAGTTAAAATTATTTACGGTCAATTACATTCCACCTTGTAGTATACAGTGAGATGTAATTATATGTGGGTAGGTATAATTTGTAATTAATTTACTCTTCGTTGTTCAACCATCGGCCAAGTAAAGTTTTAACATAATAAATTTACGATCACGCACCTCATCCACAAAGCTCTATCTGTACATAACTCCCAAAGCCTTTCGTTATATTTACATACGATCCTCTATTATTTGGGTTTAAAGGTTACAACCCGCTGCGAACTTTATCTAAAATAAGCCTTTTAACTTTTGCTGTGTCAGTGGAGTTTAGGTAAGGCCTACTGAAAGAATTTTAAGCTTTCCTTATCATTGGACAGGACTTTTGTACGGGAGCTTCACTGGGGGTGATAAAATAGATCGAGTGGAATGAGGGTCACTTCACATTGCGCCGATTTATGATGGGAAGGATTACCTTAATTTGGAGTCGCATAAAAAAGATAAAATGATGGTTAAGCTGAAGTTTCTTTTCTATGTTTAATTGAAAAAAAGTTTATATCAGTGCAACTGGGCTTCCGGGCTAAAAAAGGAACAAATAAGTACAAATTTACTAGCCTAACTATAGTACTTTTTTCTGCACACCAAAAAAAAATTGTTAATTGCACAATAGTCGTTAGTGCCATTTTCGAGATAGGAAGCAAACCCTATAATAATTTAACAAAAAGAAAATGTAAGAAGATGATTAATGGATTGAACTACCTATGGCTAAACACAAAAAACGTCACGTCCAATACTGATATAATTTCCATATTCAATCTGTCATTAACCGACTTCAAAAAGGAGGAGGTTCTCAATTCGACCTAATTTTTTTTTTTTTTTTTTTTTTTTTTTTTTTTTTTTTTTTTGTGTATGTTACTCGATAACTCGAAAACCCGTGGACCGATTTTCAAAATTTTTTTTTTAATCGAAAGGGTATAACTCGAAATTGGTCCCATTTGCACGACACCAGGATCTGATGGTGGAATCTTGGAGAAATCGAGGGAACTCTTCAAATTTTATATGGAGATGTACGGCGTTTTCGGTAATTTGTTGATGAAGTCAAGATTTTACATTCAGTAAACAGAATACTTTCAAAATATTGCTAACTAGTTGTGCCCGCGACTCCGTCCGCGTGGAATAGTGACAAATTTCCCCCGTTTTTCCTACATTTTCCACTGTTTCTTCGGTCCTATTGGTCGCAGCGTGATGTTATATAGCTTAAAGCCTTCCTTGATAAATGGGCTATCCAACACAAAAATTATTTTTCAATTCGCACCAGTAGTTTCTGAGATTAGCGCGTTCAAACAAACAAACAAACTCTTCAGCTTTATTATATTAGTATAGATTTGAAGTCGGTTTTTTTTTGTTTAAAATTATTTTCCTATCTCTAGTAAGCCAAACCGTCGATATAATGAATATCGGGGCGGCCATTAAGTCACCAAAAAGCTATAAAGATTTATCTAAAAACTTAAATTTTCATCCGAAAGCAGACATCAGAAATTTAAATGTAAATTTAAGTTCCGAAGTCGCTGGTATCGTTTATCTATGTAAAGTGGTATTTAGATATTAGGATGGGCGACACAGAATTTCAATTAGCGAAGAAGCCTACAAATACAACGTATAATTAGGAAGCGAAGCGGAATAATGCAGATTATGAATTTCACGGGGGCTCTGTTTGACTCTAAGTAAACTTGATACCTATGTGAGGTCGTACCACAATGTGCGTGTAGATAATCGCAGGTTATTATCCACCTTCGCGACCGTTTAATAATAGAACATCAATAATTCTCCTTTAACGTATCTTGGGTTGATCTTGCGTACCGTTCATCCCTGCCTAGTTGGGTGGGTGTGATGTGGAAGATAAATAATTCAAGAAATTTTGAGACAGTGGTGTTGTTGCACATTGTATATGCGTTGCGCCTATTCAGTGCAGGGTGAGCACGGAAAATAGAGCGCCAGACATTCACAAACCTCGCTTCAGCCGTATTCATTACTCTCAAATAAAGTAGGCGCATGCATAATCATGTAATATACGTCGTGTGTAGCGCGGTTGTGTTTTGGACGAATTCGTCGACCTCTCCTGAAAAGAATCGCCTCAGCAGTAGCAAAACGAACGTACGAAAGTACTTTCACGGTTTTTCACTGTGTAGTGTCGGGATTAGAATAACACCTCTCCATTTCTTCCGTGGATGTCGTAAAAGGCGACAACTGAAATGGTTCAAGGTACATTTTTGACGACATGTTAGCAACTTGTAGGTACAATTAGTGTACCTACCCATTAACTTAAAGTTAATGCTAGAAGTAGCTACAAAACGTGAAATAGTCATGGTTTTGTCTATGTAGCGTTTCGCATGCTCCGCCTACTCCATTTGGGAATACAGGCGTGATGTAGGTATGTACTATCAAGGTTCAGCACACTTCGTAAAGTCGTCAATCAAATCAGAAACTACATCAGCAAGTAGATATATAACAGGGAAACGTAATTTATTGAGGAAAATTACAGAACTATTAATAAAAATAACTAAATTTGTCCTAAACTTATCCTAAGCTAAATTAAATCTAAAAACGGCCCCCGTGGCATGGTGCCCAAAAGGCTGGCAGCGTTTCCCCTTTGAACAGCTAACCGGGCACTAACAGGGAACCTATTCTCAAAAGGAAATCTTTCCGTGACTATGACTAGCATGAATTCCGGGAAAATACGGCAAGAAAAAATTAACTTGACTAACAATTCGATGAGTTCGTCTTGACAATTTCGTAACAACCGGAAAACGTAGCAATTTCCGTTGGGAAATTATTGTAAGTAGATAATGCGTTTACTTGGGTACCTACATTGTTCATTTCCTACATATTCTGTAGACCATTTATTCACTTTTTCAATTATTTAGTAAAACGATTACATTTGTGTATTATTTTGTAAGGAGGAATGTTATTTTTATTCGTTGTGACTAAACGAAGCTTTTATAACCTCAATGGGACTCGCGCAGCGGTGGCAGGACGTGATGATAATATTGCAGTTAAGTATTTATGCATAGGTAATGTAAAATTATAGGCAGGATTTTTCAAACAATACCTACCCCTCTCTATTGGCGTTTACCGTTAATAAGAAACGCATTATGAGTCGCTTATTTGGGTCATGTAGCTTTAAAAAATCTATACATTTTGATTCCTGCAATATGACACTTAGATTTTTTCATACAAATACAAAAAAACGATGCAAAAGGAAAAAAAAAATCAGCGCTCATTCGCTAGACTCCGGTATAGTAACGCCATCTGTTGTGAAGTAGCAAAACTTAACGAATTCCTTTCAAAATGTTCAACTTTTTAATGTTTGAAAGTAAAGAAAAAGAACATCCAGATCTTTTTCATTAGTGTACCCATCGTCTTCGCCTCCAATACCGTCACCAAACTATAAATCCCACGCGTGAGTTCGGTTTGCTTTACTTATTGCCCATTTTCTAACCGAGACGGAAACTGCTTATCTCCTAGAGAGTCGCAACTAGGCTCTAGCTCTGGGCTATATCGTGATTATTCTAATAGGTATATACGATATTGCTAATTCTTAAATTAATGACGTAACCCCTAGATTTTTTGGCTTTTGACTACATACTTACCTATTTTCCTTATTTTCCTTGCTTGCAACTGTTATGTATGCAAGCGGAGCTCCGCACGTCGCACACTTAACGATGTATGGGTACGGTGGTCTGGATAGAAATCTCTCTGCAGGCAGATGTTATGCCTGGGGACCGAAGTCCACAGAGAGAAAGTTGAAGGTTGTATCTATGCAACCGATCTTCGAAACTTCGATAGTAGGTTGTAGGATACCGTTTTGACAGTAGAAGTTCTACTACTCGATGATAGGTGGCGCTAGGTGTCTCTGCCTACCCCGTAGGGCTAGGGAATAGGGCATGATGTTTATGTATGTTATGTATGTACTATTGTACATTTTTAAACATATGATACAGTATTCCCAAGAAAATTAGTCACATCGGCTGTTACCGTCTGCGCCGAGAAACACAGAACGATATCCGTGAGTAGCCGAACGAGTAATTTATCTATATTAAACTTTATTTACAAACGCTCTGGGCATAATTTTGCGTGCTATGCGCACACTTTAGTTCGGCTACTCGACGCATTTGGCGCTGGGGTGCTAGACATCTATCAAAGGTCATCTGTCTGAGACTTCAATCAATAACCAATCACAACACAAGTGTTCAGCGCGCGAAAAAATCTCATTCATTATTGGTAGATCGAAGTTTCCCGCGCCACAAAACTGATTTATTACGCAGGAACATAGTGAAGCATTCTTTGTTTGGTAAATACTGTACAACAACTGTAGAGTGGCATAATACATCTGATCTAGCCTCAAATTTTGCTTATCTACACAGAACCGCATCATTCAGAAACATAATTAGGGAGGGTATAGATAAAACAGACCAAAAAGTTGGTAATTTTCGTTTATTGGTATATATTTGTACATCTCTGAATACAGATCTATCACCATACATATAGCCAAAATAATGTGATTATTGCATTGCCAATCTAATCGGTTTGCATAGTATATGTAATATATGTATAGTATAGTTTGTTTATAGTAGGTACCTCGTTAATTCGTTAAGTGTATACTGTACCTATTTACAATCAAATCACCTACAGCATGCAATTTTAACAACACGATAACAATATGTAGAGCCAAAATAGTGTACTATAACTATTTTCAAGATAAAAATATTCAATCTTCAAACATATCTACCTAAAACTATAGGATATTTATTAAGTCGACATTACGCGCCACGGATATTATGAGATGTCGTCGTCGCTTTATAATGTTGGCAACAAATGCGAAGTATTATTATCACTTTTAATACTAACATACTTGATTCTAAATAACTAGAATATTTTAAGTATTGCTGAGCGAACCGACTAATAGCTTTTACAAAAAAACAATGAGTTTACATAAACTTTTACAATAAATACATGGAATGAATAAACTTTATCACAAAGATGGATACTGCCTGCTTCTTAAGCAGTAACAAACAATTACGATAAAGAAAAATCATACAAAAACCCTCAAATGATGAATTCCAACAACAATACTATTTTAACTTTGAAAAGAAAATAATTTCTTACACACTTTATAGTTGCCACTAACAAGTAATAAAAAAAAAACTATCGCCAGCAAATATGGAATAAATTCCAAGAAGTGATGAACTTTTACACTTCTTCCCACTAACAAGATTTTTTACTAACAACAGATTTAATGTGCAACAAATAATGAAAGAGGAAATACTAAAAATTTATGAAAAGGCCCAAAAATTATGTTGCGATAGTGAAATTATAAAGAAAAACTAAAATGAAATAAAAGATACTTAAAATAGCCTAAAATATCTAACGGGACGACTTAACATACATCCTTTACCTATGGTAGTATTACAACATATACAGAAAAATATAAGTAAGTAAATTTAACATTATTGCAATATATTATTGTGATCTGTTATCTAACGCCTTCGTTAAACTTAATCGTCTACACGCAGTGAATGAATTACTAAAGGCTAATGAAGCAATTGATATGATAACTACGTTATTAAGTATATCAATAAGTATTGTGCAGAACACACGATCACGCTACATTTACAGACACCAAATCACAATAAAATACTATTATGTACAATTTCAGAACTGCACCCAGTTTTGTTGGTTGGCTGGCGTCGTCGCCGGTTGACTTGGAGCGCTGAAAACAAAAGCAAAACCTCAATCTCCGACAGTCAGTATCTTACCAACACTAGGTTATAGAGCTGAGACCTTCTTTTCGTGTCATTGAGGGGGAAACAATCATAACTAACAACAATAAGACAAATTAGCATCGTACTCACGCGATGCACACAAAAAAAGGGCACGAACGCCGCTAAGCATTTCGTCGATCATAGTCATAGCTTTGACAATTATATCAACATATCTAATTGTAGCGCAAAATCTCTCGACTTCAGTTTCAGTTTCGGCCGAAATGTCTAGTTATAAACGAGCCGAAACTAAAGCAAAACCAGTAACCAGTTTCATGATCAAAATCTGTCTTTTGACTTAAACCAGGATTGATATAATATTTTTTTCTTGTATTATAACTTTTGTAATTATTTGTGTACTTATTTTCACATAAACACTGAGATGAGGCACAGGCCTCAGCAGGGACAGACCCAGAAGGACATATTTAAATAAAATGTAATCTTTAATGTACTAAATAAAATTCAATTATATGGATCAGTTTCAATGGTCGAATAGACTCGCAATCGGGATGTGGTAGACTTTCAAAACAAATACCATAGGTCCATAATTTTCACTGGTCAATAGGGCCCGCATGCAGGGTAGACATACATTGTGTATTCCTCCTACAAGGAAATCCCCATGCTTTACAATTTACATCAGCTTAGTTCTCAACTTAAGATTTTCATTAGGCGTCATACCGCATTCGGGAGTCGTATTTTTTGTATCAACCTAGTTTTCGACCAATTTAACTGAGCCAATAGGCAATGAGACTCTCACCCAGCAGAGTTGAAATCGCCCCAGTCGGAGTTACCAGCCGCGGGTGCTGCGGCAGAGGCGGTAGCGGGAGCGGGCGCGGGCGCGTGCTGCGGCGAGGGCGGCGGCGGGAGACGCGTGCCCGCGCCCCCCGGCGGCGGCGGCAACAGGCCCCCCGCCAGACCCCCGCCCACCCCGCGACGGGGCTTCGCATCAGCACCATCTTTTTTCTGGAATTTTCATACACAAAAAATCACAGATAGGGTAGGTACACTAAATGTTACAGACGAAAACATGTCTATTGCAATGATTTTTCGGCTTTGTAAATTTAAGTTGTTACTTTTGTTATACTTGTTATTTTTGGATGTTTTGTACAATAAAGAATTATATACATAGATACATACTGGGTCTTTCAAATTTCATAGCCACAATGTTGCATAAAAATTTTGATAACAGAAGTATAATAGTAATGACAGTAATGAGTTGCTAACCTGTCGCCAAAATAATGATAATCAATGTTAAATTATACAATGACTGTAGTGTTGTCAGTAAATCTAGACTGTTTGTGTATTTTTAGAAAAACTGGTAAAATTATCAACATCATTACTGTGAATGGATAACTCACATTTTTAAATCGAGTTTAGCTTGACATGTTTCGGACTAATACATAATGTTTACTATTCAACATGAGTGAGTCTCATGGTAGCAAGTTTAATGTTCAATCATTACTATTACTATCATCACTTCCACTATCACTACATAATTACAAATTAAAGTTGCTTCTAGAATCTAGATGTATCCATGCTTAGAGTTTTGAAACTACTCTTCGAATTTGAATATGGTTTTCAGAAATAGACAGAGCAATGCTATACAGATTTTTTGTAAATTAGCTGAACTGTTACAAAAATCATAAAAAATCAAAGCAACTAAGAGTTTTTAATTAAAATGCTGCTTATGCCTGGGAAATATACCAATATACAGGAAACTTATTCCTCTTATAAGTCTACAAAAAATCTGCTAAAGCATTATGTAATTTTTTTTCTAGACAGCTCATTATACCCATTTTCATATATGAATAATGGTCAGGTAGAATGTGGCAACTCGAAAGCAGTCTAGATAGTCCCGATTATAATTCTTATCATATTGAACACTAGTAAAAGGTGAGTGACAGTTCCTTGCTTCTTCAAGGTGCATGCTGTAACAGATTTGAGGTTCTCACACCTCCTACATAGCATGTAGCAAAACTCATGAAAGTTATTTCAATGCCAAGTAACTGAGCAAAATTGTTGCTGCACATTTGTGGCAAGCATTTACCGTAATTTTCATGTTGATCTTAATTGTCTCTCCATCCTTGAAGCCAAGGTCAAGTTGTTGATGTGGGGCCGTGGGACCTTCCTGCTCTTTCCGCAACCATTTAAAATGGTCTTGCAGGGCTACATTGAGGTCAAACGAGTCCGACCTGTCCCCGAAACCTAGGCCGATATAAGCACTACGTCCTGGAAATGATGCAATATATTAAAATTTTATTTGACTGAACCTACCTCCTTACTTGAAATAAAATAGCTTTGCTCAAGTTGATACATACCATTGTCATCTTGAATCTTCACAACAAAGTAGCGCGAGCTATCCGTTACAGATTCCAGCGCCACCCCCGGATATTTGTCGATAGGGCATTTGGCAAAGAGCTGACCAGATGTTTTATCTTCTAGCTTCATTATCAATTCCTCTCCCTTCGAAACCAGCCTCATTCGTCCAGTCCATTGTGGTTCTTGCAGGTTCCAATCTGCTGCCCTAAAAACCACCCACTTTTTATCTAGCACTATAAAATATTCAGTAATTCTTAATTTAATCACTTACCTATATCCTCTGTTAGTAGTTTTTGGTGGAATTTTGAATACAAATACTTCATTTTTTACAAGCAATACACTCTCATAAGTATCCATTTTTTAGACAAAACCGATAAATAATTCAACCTCCCATATAATAAACAAAGTTTTGTTTCATTCGATACGATTATTTTGGATATTTGGATATGTAGATAGAGTAGGTTCTGACGTGACGTATATACATTACAAATCTTTTTTTAAGTATTTTCACCTATAAGCAATGGGAACGTGTTTTTCAGCCACTAGTGAAAAAGATCAATGCTTTATGCAATATAATGGTAACATTCTACTAAACCACCTCCAAACCACTACCGATATGAAGAAGTTTAGATAAGAAAATTGATTTACTTTTACGACTCTTACATACTTATTGTATTGTATATGACTCTTTATTGCATATAAAACCGTTCAAGCCCTAACAGACGACCAAATCTGGTTTGGTCCGAACAACAAACTTGGTTGGCTCCAAACGGTTTGCTCGACTCGCCAGACGACCAAATTTGGTTTGGACCGAACCACAAACTTGGTTTGCTCCAAACACCATCAAACCTGTCAAACACGGTTCAATGGTTTTCGTGCTACCTCAAGTCAACAATGCCTCCGACTTTATCCAAACAAACCAAAATCGCGTTAGTTGTGGCAACCGTCGTAGCTATTACGCCTACCAAAAAGAACAGGAAAAAAAGAAAAGATTTGCAAAATAAAGTGCCAAACTGCCAGACGGTTTGGTGGCTCGGCCACACGATCGAATTTGGTTCGGTCCGAACCAATTTTGGTGGCAAAACCATCAAACCAGCAAACCGTCAATAATAATAATAATGTTCGGCCAACCGCTGAACAGACGACCAAATTTGGTTTGGAGCCAACCAAGTTTGTTGTTCGGAGCAAACCAGATTTGGTCGTCTGTTAGGGCTTTACAAAGAACAAGTTGCAGGATAATAGCTTCATTTACAAAAGGCAAACTCACCTCCGAAGGGATTTCTGCCAGTTAAGCCCCGTTCACATTTGGCTGTCGTGTTGTGTTGTGACGCGTCAGAAGGGTATCGGTTTCATACATTTTGTTCTGTAGGGTGTACGAGCATAAGAAATAATTTACAATAAAGTATTGCTAAATAGGAGAAAAAATCATCAAAAAATAGCTAAATATAAGGAAAAAAAGTTGCTGACATTATCCCAAAAGTTGCTAGTTTTAGCTACAAAGATGGCAACACTGGTATAATGCGTCACAACACGACAGACAAATGTGAACGGTAACCGTCACGACAGATAGCATCACAACACAACACGACAGTCAAATGTGAACGCGGCTTTAGGCTGCATGGCTGAAGTTATCCGTGTCTATCTCTTACAAGGGAAAAAAAAATAAAAAAATGACATATGTCATATGTGTCACTGTCACTTTGATACGATTCAATTAATTAATAGAAATTTTAGAAGTATTTGTTGGTTGTTGCACATATTTCTTGCCAATTTATCAATTAATTCAGTTAAGATTTCTGAAGTGTAACGTATCACCAAGATCAACTTTTTCAGTGAGGTGCGTACTTAAAACGCTTAATTAATTCGGTATAAACGACGAAATTATGAACCACTTTAGCTGGATTGTTGACAAAACAAGAAACTTGTTAAAAAGTGTTTCAATTATTTACTCTTTACAGATTCTCTAGCGATTTTCTATTTAATTTCATCAAAAAAGGAAAAGAGTTTTTTTTTAACATATAGTTGCAATTTACTTGCTCTAATAGTGAAACATTTATAATACAGACTTTCGATGTAATTACTGTTAACAAAATGAAGACTGACCCTAACATTAAACTTACTTTAAAGTGTACTTCATTTTGTACATACTATAAAAAAAACAGCGAACCAACAAATTAGAGGTATATCATAGTGTATAAATAAATGATACACAAATTATTTGAAAAAGGTGCTTGTAGTTTACCACTAACATAAAGTACCCAATGTTCGACAGCTTAATTCCAGTGATAGACACCCTGCTTTCACTTTTATTGCCATTGATTTAAGGTTGAAATTGTCCATCATTGGTGCACCATTGCGTACTGGATCCTTTACATTACCTAACAAAACAATGCAAGTGTTTTCCTTGAGTCAATTTACTAAGGTGTAATTTGAATGAAATTTCAGGTAAAACCACTGATTGACAGGAGTGAATAATGGCATATAATGTAAGTAAACAAAAGTAAAACTTATAAATTAAAATGAATCCCAATTAGAAAATGCTTTGTAGTCCTATGCAAATTATTGCATAGACACACTACACCAGAGGTTCCCAAACTGTGCGCCGCGGCGCCGCGGAAGGTATTGAGGGGCGCCGCGAAACCATTTTCATATTTTTACTCATACAAATTTTCATTTTTATTCCTCTCGACCTAAATACTACCATTATCTGAGCCTATTTGTTCTGTAATTTTTTCCAATAGTTACACTGGGTAGGGCGCTGTGACAGAATTCTAAACTTGTGGGTGCGCCGCGAGCTGGAAAAGATTGGGAACCCCTGCACTACACAGCTCTACACCCCATTTGTACATTTATGCAATCAATTCATTGGTGAACTCATATTCTCATTACTTTTGATTTAATTTAACCAAAAAAAAGAATAATGTTTTGTCTTTTAAAAGTCACTCTTACCTGCTTTGTTCGTATAAAAAGTTGATTTACTTGCATAAGGTATCATTCCATCAATGGAGGAGTGACTGGTGACGTCATTAACCTGATAATCATACACATTACTGTGTTGAAAAAAAAAGAATCTACCTATCACAGAGCATTCAGTTTACTCTAAAACTGTTTTACTAAAGTACTGAGTAAAGACTTACTCATTCCAAGACAAAATTTTACAGGTTGTATAATCAGCCATAATATCTTGTTGACTAGTTGAGTAACTAATATTTTCTCTAGTAAAAATGGATTATAGAAACTGATTAATTAAATAATGAGTTTACAAACCATAGTATATTTTGCACAATTTAAAAATATAATGTCTAATCGCAAACATTACATACAACACATACAACATATGACTTACTTAAGTTTTTCATTTATTTTATAGTGATCTAAAACTTGCATAGGTTTTTTTTCTTTAATATTCAACTGTTTCATTTACGAATATACTTGGGACATAATGGGGGTGGTTATAAGGGAACCAAAATGAAAATCAGAGTTTTCAAGTCTTACTTATTGGATTTAGAACCAGAGTCAGAAGCAAAAGTAAAAACCACAGAAAAAAAACAAGATTGAAATAATAATAAATATAATAAGTCAAGTAAGTATGTATGTACTTAGGTTAAAAAAGGAAAAAAAGCAATTTAAAAACTTATACATAGGATGCTTAAAATATTTCATGTTACGTCATACTGGGGTAAACTGGATCAATAAATCAATATCCACACCCGGATTATATACAAAAATGGTATGATCCATACTCCCCCAAATTCCGTACAAGGAATAAAAAAATAAAAAAAATACTCTTAAAAAAAACACATTGGACATCCGAAAATAGCAAAATGAACAAAAAACAAGTCACTACATCGTTTAACTTTTATCTGCTTATTTAACGCAAAATTATGCTGAATGTGGCCACGGAACTTGAAATGGGCGTGGCTTGTCTATGTAACGTTACGTATACTCTGCTTACCCAATTTGGGAATACAGGCGTGTCTGAATACATAGTAGGTATATGTAGATTTTACGTGGTATTGGTGAGCGGTTGGAGGCGTGGGGGCTCGAATCCGTTTAAGAATACACAGCAGCACCTGCTAGTCTGTGTGATCCCCGTGATCCACCGTCCCCCACTTTCCCCTACTTTTTGTTAATCTACAAAAGCTTGGTGAAACTCGCCGACGGCATTCAATCAACAGTGTCGATTCAAAACGGTCGAAAACGAAAGTGTGATTTTAATCGGAAGTTCCAACGTACAGTACCCGCATCTAACATGGCAAAGTTTTAAGTAGTGTGGATAAGTTCGTAAATCACTTTACCATTTAAAAAAGCGGTGCGGGTAAGTACCCTCACTACTTATAATTATAACCTTACCAAATTACATACCGGCGATTATCGGAATCGGAGTCGGAACTGCTTAACATTCCTAGTATATTCATATATATATTTTTAGTTTTATTATTGTATAACCAGCAATAACCTGAATACGTAAACTTTTCTCATTAACTTTTATATCGACCGATTCCGAAAATCTACAAAACAAACGGAACTAATATTGCTAGTGTCGAACAATTTGTCACAAAGAAAACAAAACTTTGCGTTCATCGAGCTCGAGAAGTAAAAGTAATAACTTTGATAACGTTTAACGTAACGTTAATTATTTAGCGCTGTGGAGGGTTATATTAGTTAAATTTAACGTTAACAAAAACACTTTTTTTATCATAGCAACACTGAATAAATGCGTTTTGTGATTTGTCCTGCCTCCTGCCTTGTCTGTGGTCTGCCAATGCCAAACAGAATTTTTCCGATAAAATAAAATGGCCGCTGTGCTTTGCCTTGTAGATATGTCGATTTGTTTATTACGATCCTTGTTTGTTACTCAAAAATGTACAATTTCTGTGAAGTGGTAACAGTGATGTGAAATATTATAAAAACTTTGTGCGTGTTAAATATTCGGAATTATGTAAGAACAAAGATGAAACGTTATTTAAGTGACGAATGAGATCAGGCAGCCACCCAAATGCATAAAAATGGGAGAATCCACTTTGTTGTTGTTGATAACTTTGATCTTATGGGCGCGATGTTTTGCTCTCGTAGAAAACAATGAATGCCCACTAAAATGTGATTGCCTGGAACTATATGTAGATTGTTCAAATAAGACTTTAATCTCTGTGCCAAAAATTCCTAAGTGGGTGGAACAATTAGATCTCAGCTACAACAAATTGAATGGAAATGTGACTGAAGGTTTTGATAAATATCTGAATCTTAAAGTATTGAAGTTGGACAAAAATACCTTGCATTTCATTCCAAATTTTTTACAACATAATCACTTACAACAAGTGAGTCTGAACAGAAACAGTATTGGCTCCATTGACTTGGGTCATTTTCCTGAGAATAGTTCCATCAGAATATTAAACCTAAATAGTAATCATATTAAGTTTATTGCAAATGGTGCCTTGAACAATTTGACTAATTTAGAAGTGTTGAAGTTGAACAGGAATGACATTACATCACTGCCAAACCATTTGTTTATGTACCAGTCCAACTTGAGAACTCTAGAATTGAACCATAATAAGCTTCATATTATAAATGGACTGCTTTTTCAAGGACTATCAAACTTGACAACACTAAGAATGAGATACAACAGTATTGACAATATTATGGATGGTGCCTTCTTTGGATTTAAGTCTGTTCATTCACTGCAACTAGACCATAACAGAATAAGAAGAATTTCTAAAGGATGGATGTATGGATTAGAGTCCTTGGTAACATTGTCAATGTCCAATAACTTGGTGTCTGAAATTGATACTGGCAGTTGGGAATTATGCACCATCTTAGAGGACTTGGATTTGTCACATAACTATTTAGTTGAGGTCCAAGGTACTACTTTCCAGCACTTAGTGAACCTCCAGACACTCAACTTGAGCAATAACAATATATCCATGATATACCATGATGCATTTAGCCGCATGTTTCATCTGGGTACTTTGCTTCTAAACAATAATAAAATCTCATGGACTGTGGAAGATATGTCAGGACCATTTTCAAAATTACAAAACTTGATGACATTCAGTCTGGCTGCCAATCATATTAAATCTATCAACTCCAGAGCATTTGAAGGTTTGGCGAAGCTAGTAGAGTTAAACCTAGCTAATAATAACATTACATCAATTCAACAGCATGCATTCGACTCTATGCCCAAACTACGAAAACTGCATTTAAATTCTACCTCTTTGCTGTGTGACTGCAACTTGCTGTGGATAATAAAGTGGATAAAAGAAAAAGCAGAACAAAAATATATAACAGCTACTTGTGCTTATCCTGAGAAAGTTAGAAATGTTCCAATTTCTAAATTGATAGAAGATGACTGTGGAGATTCACCTAAACCGAAAGTTATTCAGCATCCTAAAACACATCTGGCCATCAAAGGACGCTCTGCAAATTTAATTTGTTCAGCTACTTCTAATCCTTTTAGTAACATGACATTTTTATGGAGAAAAAACAATGGCAACATCAGCAATCCGCTTGTATATGAAAATGTGACAGCATCAGGACAACCCCGAGCCACATCAATTCTTGTGATTCCTAATGTTACCCATGCAGATTCTGGCAAGTACCAGTGTGTAGTAAGCAACAATTTTGGCACAACATACTCTTCAAAAGCAAAAGTAAATATTGTTACTTTTCCTCGTTTCACTAAAGCTCCTTTAAATATCACAGTGAAAACTGGAGAAACTGTTACACTGAATTGTGCTGCTACAGGGGAACCTACACCTGAAATTTCATGGAAAAAAGATGGTGGCAATGATTTTCCAGCAGCTAGGGAAAGACGAATGAATGTTATGCCAACTGATCATGTGTTTTTCATTGTTAATGCCAAGACAACTGATATGGGCATCTACAGCTGTGCAGCAAAGAATCCTGCTGGCACTATTATATCTAATGCAACCCTGACAGTTCTTGAAGAACCTTCATTCATAAGAGTAATGGAAAACAAAGAAGTAACAAGTGGTGACTCTGTAGTATTGCAGTGTATGATATCTGGATCCCCTAAACCTGATCTAAAGTGGCTGAAAGATGGAGTACCTGTTGTTCACACCAATCGTCATTATTTTGCAGCAGAAGACCAGCTTTTGATCATTATTTCAGCAGAGCCGGCTGATGCAGGTCAATATGAGTGTGAAATTACAAATAAGTTGGGAACTAAAAAAGATATGACCGAGCTGAGGATCTTGCCGCCTGTGGCAATTATGGTGAATGAAGAAGATATGACTGGTATTATAATCATAACTGTGGTGTGTTGTGCAGTGGGAACTTCTATAATATGGGTAGTTATAATTTATCATACAAGGAGGCGCATGGCCACTGCTGTGCCTTCTTTTCCCGCCGAAAGTTTAAAAATGACACAAGTGGTGCATAGTGATAGTAGTGAATCGCCACATCTGTTTCCAGACAATATATCTGAACATTCATCGTGCAAAGACAGTGGAACAGGTGACTCGGCCAAACAAACGAGCTTTGATGGAGTGCCTACAGATAAGAATGAACAAGTGCATTTTGAGCCTGTTGTATGTCAAACTTATTCTCCAGTGCCAGAAGCACACAAACTTCTACCTTCTTCCTTTAAACCGTCTATTCAAGTGTGCGTCAATACATCTGTTACACCAGCTACTTATAGTTTTTCTAGTCACAGTATTAATAACTAAGTTTTAAGGGGTTTGAACTAAAAGAAATTGTATTACTGAATGCCCTTTTCACTGATTGTTGTGCAAAAAATTATACATCAATGAAATTTGTATTTAACTTTGTTGAATATTTCAAGATGAATGAGCAGCTCAGAGTAGTGATATATAATTTGTGAAAGGGCATTATTAGTTATCAGGCAGCTATAAACTTGATAAGCTTAGTACAAATATAACAAACTTGCCAGTATTGGTTTTAATGTAAAAGACTGAATCTGTCATTTAGCATGATCATTGTTATTTTTTTATTATTATTTAGAGCCAGATGAGTAAATCAGTTCAGTAGTATGTCTAGTTATTTTGTTCAATAAGTTTAAACTACCAAGTATATTACAACCCTGCAACTACTAATTTTAACATTTAAAAATTATGTTAAAATATTTTGTTTGAATATTTTATTAATATGGTTGATTACATAATTTTTGTGGTTCTATGTTTTTTAGAAGCTTTTATTGTTATTTGAATATAAAATATAGATTACCATACACACATGTAAGTTATATTCTGATTCAAAACATCTTAGGAGACTGAGAAAGCAATAACTACTATAAAAACCCCTTAAATACAACTTGCATACAATACAATACACACAGGTCATATATGGTATACCTAGTGATATGAAGAAACTTATTTGGAAATTGTTTCAATCGGATTAAAAATAAAATAACAATATGATAATGATAACTCTTGATTACTAAATATAAATGGGTGAATATCATCATTGCTTTTAGTAAGTTTTGGTGGCACATTTTTTGTATATTTTAACAGAAATAATACTATTTAGTATTACCACTTTATTCATAAACTATTTTATTACTAAATTATTTAGTATGATCACTTTATTTGTGTAAAAATGTACAAAAAAAATACACCACAACTTACTAAAATTTGCAATGTTGATATTCACCCAAATGAGGCAATATTTTATATTACTTTGTTACTTACATAAGTATTGCATACACCCCCTGGCAAGATTAACCAGACTCACCATATTTTTATTGTTTATTTATTTTAAAATATGTGTTTTTTTTTGTGATACATTTTTCTCACATTTAGGTGAAATACAAATAGGATTGTTGGTAAACTTTGCTGGTGAGTGTATCAATATATTTATATGATGATTTATGGCATTCACTGAAGGAGGAGCTAATTGTATAATACTGGGCCCATTACCTATGAAGTTGGTGACTTTTCTTTCTTGCTTCTAACTATTTAACTTCAATAATATATAATATTTTAAACTCTCGCGCTTTGTACACATTTCAATAATATAACCGACAGAAGGTAGGATTTCAAAATTAAACACAATGTTTTGACTTTATTATACAAATTTTGAATGTAGAACTAAAGCATTTATTTATTTAACTACAAAAAGTTATGTTGAAAGATATGTTTAGTTTTGTTTCCTAGATGCAGTATTAAATTAGTTTTAATGGTTGATTCATTTAATTTAAATCTTAAAATTTATTCTCATGCTTAGTTTATCATTAAACACAAGCATAAGTTTTATAACGCTAGTTTTGCGCTATAATAAAAAAAATAAGTATGGAAAATTCAACTTCTATTAAAATGTCCATACAAAACCCCAATAACATAGGTAAGGACCTAAAGCTATTGAAAGAATAAATAAAGCTATAGAAAGAAAGACAGTGCTTAAAATAAACTGAAATAATAGTAATATGGTTATGACTAATAAGTAAAAAAATAACAATGTAACAATAAATAATGACTTACTATGTAATAATTTAGTTTAGTTGTTAACAAGATATGAAATAAGTAATAGCTGCTTAAGTTATTTGATGTTATATTAAAATAAAATATCTATAGCGCAATGTAAAGAAAATACTTTCAGATAATAATACCTAGGTATGGGCACAAAGTAAATCAAAGTAAGTGAAATTTGGTGCCTGATGTTGATCTTCCAAATGGGATTTTTATAATCCTAACTGAATAAATTCTTATATGTATATCTTATAAATCTGACCTAAACTCAGTCATCAGCATTACACTTTTTGTAAAAGTGAACAGTACCCATATTTAACCTGATTGCAAACATATTTTGCATGTATTACCTATGTTTAATGTTGAGTGTATAGTTTTTGTTGATTTAACTCATGTTTACCAAACAATAAATTAAACTATTGGATACAACTCCTCTTGTCGCCTTATACAGTAGTATACACATACACAGTTAATGTTTTGTTTAGGTATTGAAAACAATCATTTTACCAAACTTGTACAACTATGACTGTAAATCCTTGTCTGATAGTTCAGATAACAATAATAAATATAATATACATACATGTATTATTGCACTCCTGTAACGAAAAAAAAATCAGACACCTAAACGGGTGACGTGCAATTACGTATTCGTCATTGGATTGCCCACTCATAACAATAATATTGGAAATAAAATGAGACTATGATGTATGTTATTCTGCTTACAATGTTGTTGTTAATGTGTACCCTATGTGGTTTATTACTTGCTAAGGGCAACTGAACGCGGCAGGCTATGTCAGTGTCGTTTTATAAAAAGTTGTATGTGTATATTTTTTTCTTCATTTCAAAAATAGATTTTTGTACAGAGCACTGAGAGTATAAGCGCTGTAACACTATTCCCATGCTAATTGTATGAAAAAAAAAATACTGAATGGAAATGAAAAAAAAAAACTCAACAAATATTGTTAGGCGATTGTGATCACCAATTTTTTTTTGTATTGAAAAAAAATGTACAGTTTTTTATAAAGTGAACTACATAGACTACGCAATTTACCATTAATATAAAAGTATACCTACCTACTCATAAATAGCGAACAATGAATGTGATTGAAAGGCCTTTATTGTCTAATTTTATACAACTGTTCATTATTAGGTACATAGAGGCGATTTGGAATGAAGTTGCTGCTTGCGATTTGGTATTGTCTATACAATGTATATAAGATGCTAGCATAAGGCAACTATTTATACTTTATAATTAAACAATAAATAGGTTTGACTTAATAGTACTATTTTTTTCACATTATTCCACCTTTACATAGATTAAGAAGTAGAAATGTCGTTTTCAAAAATATGTAGGTACATAGTTAATTAAAATAAAACCTAAATTATTCCTTTGTGTAAGGATAGTTAGGTGATTTTCGTCACACAAAGGTAGCGATCGCGATCTTGTTTTTATTAACCCTTTATTTAGGTATGTAACCATTTTTTGGAAATTGCTCAATACTACTGTTGAATAATTTTGTTTGTCCATATTATTTTATTGCAAAACTTAGTATTAATATTTTTTTTTGTCATGTTGATATTTGATGCTGAGTAATAAAAATAAAGTACCTACCATTATTATTATACACATCGGGTGCCGTCGTATTGCGAGTTTTCCCGATAGCAAAACAATGCACCTTATCTATCAAGTACAGTACTTAACACTATTAATACTTAATATAATATAAGTACATACAAATATTCACGCCTATGTTCCCAAATGGGGTAGACAGAGCACACGAAACGTGAAATAGATATAACCATGCTTATGACTATTTCACGCTTCGCAGCAGGGTTGATAAAAATCATGATTATTATAAAAAAATCATAATAATCCGATTAATTTGATTTAAATCTGATTTATTTGATTAAAATCAGATTTTTTTGATTTTTTCATTTTCTTGTCTTTTTTTATTAATTAAATAGCCAGTTCAGTTATATAATAAGACGAAAACAAAGTAATTTAATTGAATTTATTACAATCAACAATTTTAAAAGTTTTAAAACAGTAGTTTCGAAAAATAAAATAACAAGTTCCTGAAGGACTTTTTTTCATCAAAGTAAACCCACACAGCATCTTTTTTTCTTCCAGACATCTTTTTGTTTGTATTCACTCTTTCACTAGTCAATTACGAATGACCGGGCGAAAAGCGAAATGCGTCTCGTGTTTTAGTTTCGGGGAATCCTGGAATGGCTGGAACCGTTTCGGTAATCATACTAGTTTCGGGGTTTCCCCGAAACTGTTACGCTATGACTCGCTTGCACATGTGTGCGTGCCGTAGTGGTCCAGGGAATTCCCTAAACAATTTTAGGCCGATTTGGTTGTAGTAAAAATTTAATGATGATTTTTTTGAAACAATCCCTTGATTAAAATCACGATTTAAATCACTGATTTAAATCAAGTGATTTAAATCATATCAACCCTGCTTCGCAGCCACTTTTAGCATCATTTTGGGTTTGAAAACAGATGTAAGAGGTAGTATAATAGTGACAGGTTGCAAGCCAGTCGCCTTAAAGAATGCCTAAACCCATCCTTAATTCCTTAGTCGCCTCTTACGACATCCACGGAAGAGATGGAGAGGTGCTATTCTAGACCCGACACCACACGGTAATAATACTAATACGGTTAATATTATTACTTTGAATTAATAGTAAATCTAAATAGGCACATATCGAAATACCAAATTAAATTACTGACAATCTATAATTTTTACGAGACAAGAAATAAATCGCCCAGCCCAGTTAAGACCGTCTCCACAGGAGGTTTCGACTTGAAAATTGGTATTTTAATGACGTACCTACGTAAGTTGTCAAAAAGTACAGTCAGTAAAAAAGCTACCGTAAAACTTGTTTTTAGTAAAATTGAATTACTTATTAGCGATAATTCACCAAAATCGGTAGCTTTTTTACTGACTGTACTTTTTTATTGAGATTTTTTTAACCCTGTCGCCATCTATGGAGCTACTTCAGTTCGACTTCTGGCTAAGTTTGTGGCCGTAACATCCGCATTTTTATTTCATAGTAACGACTTAAACGACGACTTGCTGCGGTGGTTTGCCACCTTAGTACGACATAGACGTCATAGACTATACCTGTCTCTGTCTTATTAGAGATGGCAGAAAGTGACAAGTAGACTATCCTGCGCGCGACGCGACTAGAGCTTGTTGCCGTGCTAAGCCTACTTGGGTACGTGGAAAGAATAGATGAAGCAACGATATGTAAGCAAATTTACAAGGGAAGTGTGTTAGGGCAAGTTGGTCTAGGGCGACCCGGAAGAATGTATATCGACCAGATCGGCGATGTATTAAAGAGAGGCCAAATTAGGAGTATTCGAAACCGTCGAGCGTGTATGACGTGAGTGATGATTTGATGAATGTGTTTGAAGCGAGAGAAGTATGTCAGAATAGAAGCGAATGGCCTGTTGTCTCGGCCTATCCCGCAGGGAATTAAGCGTGACTGTTATGTATGTATGTAAAAGACTTAATACCCTGAAATCTGATTCGATTTTTTCTTCTCTTAAGTTGGCTAATTTTGTTTCGTTATATATTTTAGCCAAATTACGGTCAACAACCCGGTTACGGTCAACCTCCGCCGGGCCAGCTGGAAGTTGGCCATGGACCCTATCCTTCCATGGGAGCCGGGGGAGGAATCTCGCCTCAAGTCCAGCAATGGTTCCGCGCCGTCGACAAAGACCAATCAGGCTTTATCACCGCCAACGAACTCAAAGCGGCGCTGGTGAACGCCCAGGGGCAAACCTTCTCGCATACCGCTTGCGCCTTGATGATCGGTAAGGAAAGATGATCTTGTTTAGTCTCGGTATATTCCTACAGCACCGTAAGCTGCATGTTGGACAATGCATTCATTGACCGCATAGGTAGCATTACTGAGAAATATTGTAACAGTTGAAATACCTGGTTTATTCTGATTGATTTCCAGTAGGTGAGGCCATCGATTGGGGTACTGGTTTGTAAACGAGGCTACTCTTGAAATTGGTGCTAATTTCAGTAAATGAAGTTGAGTGATTTGAGTGAATTTAACCAAATTAGAATAAAATTTAGTCTTGGAATAAGCCACTCTTAAAAGTGAACTCTTACGAAATATTAAGGAAACAATACATTTCAATATTCACGTACTTATTGGCATTTACCCGTCGGTAGGCCTTGGTCAATCTTAACAGCCCAAAGCGTCCAATTAAAATGCCGCCCGAAACTCCTACCCTAACGTTTCTGTTAATTTAATAACTAGAAGAGATGAATGATTAAAGCTCACCATATTCCGTTTTATTTTCAGGGATGTTCGATAAAGATCGTTCTGGACACATAAACGTTGAAGAGTTCGATAAGTTGTACACATACATCAACCAGTGGTTAGCAGTGTTCAAAACCTACGATCTCGATCAATCTGGACAGATCGACGAGTCGGAATTAACCAAAGGTATTTATTTATGTCTCATTTTAACTGGTTCTTAGGATTCTATACCTCTAAGTCTAAGGAGTCTAAGGCACACTTTATAAGGTGTTGCCTTATTTTGTAAAATGAAGTGTTTTTACTTACTTAGTCCCTGGAATCTAAACGTTTCCATGGCAAAACGAGGGATCCCCTTGGAATGCATAATTTTTTTTTTTTTTTTTTTTTTTTTTTTTTT